>CAIGQW010000272.1:13607875-13619221 GCA_903798125.1 Danio choprae
ATATATATATACACATATATATATACATATACACATATATATATATACATATATAAATATATATTTATACATATATACATACATATATACATATATATTTATACAGTGCTCAGCATATATGAGTACACCCCATTTTGAAAATGAATATTTTTATCCATTTCTCAGTGAACATGGGTAATTTATATTTGTGCATTTGAACAAAACAGTTTTATTAAACATATATTTATTAAAATAATATTTTAGTCACAGAACATCTTTAGAAATGGAAAGATAATACATTTAAATTCATGCAAAATAATGCAAAAAAACCTACAAAAAAACATTAAAACATAAAAACACTAAAACATTCCAACACTATTGTATATATTTTTTTGTATATATATTTCTCTTGATTTTTGCTATTTTTCAAAATTGTATTTAATATTTGGGCTACAAATTTTTGAACCATTATTGTAATTTATTTTGTTAGATTAGCTCTAGATTTGGCTTCAGTACTGACTAAAGTAATGTATATGCACAAACATAATATTGTAAAGCATCCTGTAGAAAATATTCATTTAAATGAGAGATTTGTGGGGGGTGTACTCATATCTGGCATCATGTCTGGCATCAACAAGGCATTATCACCCACTTAATTTCTGCTTACTAGATATTTTATTTCTGTTGGACCATTCTCTGAAACCTTAGAGATGGTTTTAGAGATTCAAGAAGTATATTAACATTATACATTTTACTGTTAAACTACTTGTGTATTTTATTAGTTATATAATGTTTATATGCTGCTTGAATAAAAGTCAGCCATTTACCTTTAAATGTGCTGAAGATCACCATAATGATATGGATAATTAACCTGTCAAAAACAGAAAACATAAAAACGCTTACAAACTTTTTAAATTATTAGAAATTATTGATATGATATATAATGATACAATATGCAATGTGGCTTGTAATGTCTTTTTCCTGTTTTGCACTGTATAGTATGCACTACTTAATAGTTTTTTACTTGCCAAAGAATGCATACATTTCAAGAGTTCACACTTAGCTGATAAGATCCTCATAGATCCTCGAGCCTGGGGCTCCCTCCCGTTTGCAACGCGAGAGGGGAGTTTGAGCTCAGGTAGATCTCGAGAACTCCCCTGCTGTAGTAGCTAATGAACAGATAGTAATTTCTCTTAAGATGACTACTTACTAGGAGCATGTCTATGATGCCGATTAGTCAATTAACTTAAGTTGCATGTTTTTGGACGGTGGGAGGAAACCGGGGAACCCGGTGGAAACCCACGTGAGCACGGGGAGAACGTGTAAACTCCACACAGAAACGTCGACTGGCTTGGTAAGGACTAGAACCAGTGACGTTCTTGCTGTGAGGCAACAGTGCTAACCACTGGGCCACCGTGCCACCCTTCTAGGAAAGGAGGAGTAGGGGTGGAAGGGGGGATTCTTCAAAACGAAGATGGCTGTGATATGAAACTTAGGGTATTTATAGTGGCTTAGGAATCATCTGATTGGTGAATCATGAATTGTATAATGCGGGACCAGCCGCAGCAATCATAAGCACGTGATCCTCTCGAAATTAGTTTATAAATAAACTTCACTCGACAGCAATGTTAATTCATACAGTTTTTTTCTGTATATGATAAAAGTAACCTACAGTCAACATGTGAAAGGGTTTTTGCTGTAGCATTTTACAGTCCTTTTCAAATGACAAAAAATGTAGTGTAGTTTGTAATGACATGAGGGTGAGTAAATGTATTCAAACTGATATGATTATATGTATGATGAATGATTTATTGATTTAAACATTCACATTTTCTTAATGATTTCTAATCATATACATTTACATTTTTGTTTATTGTGTTTTGTTTGGCGTATTTCTTGTGGATGTGCTGTTAAAAGTCACTCCATATCCCGCAGATTACCACACTTCCCAGAGGTTTTCGGGAGAGAGGCAGAGACCGGGAAAGAGACAGAGAAAGAGAGAGACTGAGGGAACGGGAAAGAGATAAAGGAAGCGAGACCGAAGAAGATGAGGAGAAGGAGAGGATGGTGGATGAGGCGAGCGACGGAGAGGAAAGTGACGACACGGCGTACGACAGACGCCACACCATCCCACCATGTGACCTGCCCTGAAGAGGAGCAGATTACAGTTTTTTCACATTTTCACAATTCTTCTTCTGTATTTCAGCACCCGCCTTGCTGGATGAAAGCTGCTGTTTGGTTGTTTGGCAAAGACTTTGAGTACCTACGTGTGTTGTGTGTTTGTTTAGCTTTCAGAAACTGGACACAAGGGAGGGTTCATTGGCAAGTGTGTTTCTTAGCGTCAGCTTTATAGTCTAGCAACACCGATCATTTGTACCTTGGAGCTCAATCTGCTTTCACTGGTTATTTGCTTTTACAGGATTTCAATAACAAACCGGATCAGTGGCTTTGAGCGTTTATTGCACGTGCACTGCCAATCTTGATTTTATTTAGTCTTTGTCCTCCCTTATCATATCATTTATCTAGGCTACTGGGATACTGGTTAAAACACTGGAGGTCATTGCTCTGCACTGTAAAATCCAGACTTACTCAGTGCTTCAAGGAAAAGAAGTTCTTGACTCATTTGAGCAGCCTCAGTTTACTTTATTTTTGCCTAGATGTCCTCTGTTCATTGCCAGTGCAACATAAACAAAGAAATGACAACAGGCAGCTCAAATGAGTTGAAGCAGTTGCTTCCTATAAACAATTCCAAGTTGTTCCACATCTCCTGTTTTATGATTTGTGGGTTTTTTTCTCTTTTGACGGTGGCAAGGACGTCACAAGCAGCTGTGAGTAACACAAGGAAGTTTCTCTCCGAACCCCTCATGTACTTTCCTGTTCCGCTTGTCTTAAAAATCTGAATCATATACTGAGAAAACCGTTTTAATTGACAGATTTACCAACACACTGTTTAGATTAGTGGGTGTGACATCAGGATTGTTACACAAATCTGACGTAGTACTTTTTTTTTTTAATACCGAATAAATAAAGAACCGTTTGAATAAAAAATGATATAAAAGTTTGCATTAAATTGAGCAAAAGTGACAGAAGGGACATTCACAATGTAGCAAGTTTTTTAATTACAATTTTTTAACATAATATAAAATAAAAATTGATAGTTATAATAATGATGATTATAATAACAATAATAATGAATAAATATTATTATTATTATTCCTTCAGCACTAAATAAGCACATTAAAATTAAGTCTGATGCTGAAAATTACGTTTTCAAAGTAAGCAATGTAATATTTTAATCAAAACATCTGTATTACATCTGTACATGCATTATTTTATAATACTGTTTTACAGTATTTTCGATCACACACACAAACACACACACACACACACACACACACATACACACACACATATATATATGAGCATAGGAAACATCCTTAAAAAACGGAAATCTTCCAAAACCCTCACATTAATATCTTTTTTTTTCATCTATTAAATATAATGAACATAGGGAGATTGAAGTAAAGAAAAAAGGAAAACTTACTGTTTATTTATTTATTTCTCCTTTAAAGTCTTAGAACAGTCTCTACAACATATAAAATTGTTGTCATCTTTGTAATATTACTGTACATCTTCAATTTTCTAGTTTATTTGAATTAATATTTCTGACCTGGCAAATCTCTTATACTATGAAAGAACAACCTCCGAAACAGCAATATGTTTTTCCTTCACAGTTAAAAAAAAAAATTCTTTGATGTTGCAATGTTGTAATTTGCTCTTATGCATTATCTTTATAGTCTAGTGTTTCACTGAAACTTGTAAATTTGATCTCTTCATTTATGATGTCTTTTTTCCAACTCATGTATTTATTATATTTATTATTTCCCTCAGAATGTCTCTCTGATATACGCCTTTTGGTTCACCATGTCCCCCACTGCCCCTCTGAATTCCTATAATCACATCAGCTGCTGTATGTGGGGTGTGTAATAAAATCTGAACAATTTCTTTCACGTATTTCAGTGATTTGTGTTTTAATGCCGCTTGTGTAAGAGTCGATGTCAACGTGAGGCACGTTTAAATCCCGTCTCGACTGCTGGACGGATGAAATCCCTTCAAGCGCACACACAGAGTCAAAATTTACTTGCACAATGATGAGACAAAGACATCAAAAACACTTAATCCGCTCAAGGGAGAAAGCAAAGGATGGGAGAGGGCAGCAGATGGCCAGAAAGACGTCAATCCTCCTCATTCTTCCCAGGACAACAGTGAGGCAGAACACAGATGATTACAAGGGACACTGACGTTATCGTGGGGACACTGGACGTCACAGAAAAGCTTAAGGGAGCAAAGTGTAAAGATGAAAGGGGAAAATGGCAATTGAAAGAAAGGAAATTGAAAACTCTTGAAAATAAAGGTGCCATGATGAACCAACAAGCTGTTTCAACAACCTTTTAGTGAAAAATTCTTCAATTAACCTTTTTTTTCCACTTTAAAGAACATTTTGTGGAATGAAAAGGAAGTATGCATGCTAAGGTTCATCATGAAACCATTGATGGTGATAAAGATCATTAAACCTTCATTTTTAAGAGTGTTTAATGCACATTTTACATATGACAATCTTAGTTACACTGCAAAAAACAAATGCTGGGTTCCACACAATTACTTCATGTTTTCCCAACACAAGTCGATTAAGTTAACCAAATCGTTTTACAAATTTAAGTGGATTGAACATAAAACAAACAATTACGCTGTCCTGTTTCAGATCATTTTAAATAAGTAGTTTGAGCAAGCAGCAAAAGCATTTTTTGGGTGTACATTTTAAAAACGAGTAGAACAAATAGATTTTTTTTATGTTCAATCCATTTAAATTAGTAAAAAATGATTAAGTTAACTTAATCGATTTCTGGGCAGCATGGTGGCACAGTGGGTAGCACAATTGCCTCACAGCAAAAAGGTCACTGGTTCGAGCCCCGGCTGGGTCAGTTGACATTTCTGTGTGGAGTTTGCATGTTCTCCCCGTGTTTGCAAGGGTTTTCCTCCGGGTGCTCTGGTTTCCCCCACAACTCCAAAGACATGCACTATTGGTGAATTGGGTAAGCTAAATTTTCCGTTTTGTATGTGTGTGAATGAGTGTGTGTGGATGTTTCCCAGTGATGGGTTGTGGCTGGAAGGGCATCCGCTGCGTAAAACATATGCTGGATAAGTTGGCAGTTCATTCCGCTGTGGCTACCCCAGATTAATTAAGGGAATAAGCCGAAAAGAAAATGAATGAATGAATAATCGATTTCTGTTGTCACATTATGAAGAAATTGTGTGGAACCAGGCATTTTTTACAGTGTAGAATCAGGTGCATCTACCAAATCAAGAAATCGTGAAGCAGGAAAACCCAGTAACTTTGTTTGAATAAGTCATTCTCTAGAAAGAATGTAAAAAAAAAAAGCACGTTGCTCAGATTTCATTCTCCCAGTGACGTAGGACTGAGGTGGTATATTATATTGCCACCCCTTAATCTGCATGTTTCCGAGTCACCGCCATTTTGTTTTCGCAAATGACAGCAGTGTACAGTTCTAACATTTGAGCAAAGCATGCTAATTGTTCTGTTGTTGGCTGAACAGATGAACTATTTACTCCAATGTACTAATTGTGTTCATTTTGTGCTCCATAACATTTATGGTGCTATTGAACTGAGATATGAATAAAATTAGGCACATGTTTGGAGGTATAGATAGGTTTAAGGGTGGGTTAAGGTTTAAAGCGGGTCACACTGATCGCTCTGTGCCACCCTGGCTTTACATTCATTTTTGTATGCAAATTGAGGCTCTGCTTTTCATATATTTATTTAAAACAATGTTTACAATTCTACAAGACAAGACATGTATATCTACATGTAAATCTATATTAAGGTCATTGTACCAAATGATTACCTTAAATAAACAGAACACTATTTAGTATAGTCCCTTCACCGAAGGAGCTGCAGCAGTCGCCATTTCTGTTTACTGGCAAAAGCAGCTAAAGATCTGTAAAGATCTGTACGGACCGGGCAGCAAGGTGGCGCAGTGGGTAGCACAATCGCCTCACAGCAAGAAGTTCGCTGGTTCAAGCCCCGGCTGGGTCAGTTGGCATTTCTGTGTGGAGTTTGCATGTTTTCCCCGTGTTTGCGTGGGTTTCCTCCAGGTGCTCTGGTTTCCCAGTCCAAAAACATGCGGTACAGGTGATTTGGGTAAGCTAAATTGTCCGTAGTGTATGTGTGTGAATGAGTGTGTGGATGTTTCCCAGTGATGGGTTGCAGCTGGAAGGGCATCCGCTGCGTAAAACATATGCTGGATAAGTTGGCTGTGGCGAACCCAGATTAATAAAGGGAATAAGCCGAAAAGAAAATGAATGAATGAATGATTCATGGACCAAAATCAGTGCTTTGTGCTCAATCTTCATATCCGGTCATGTCCAAAATGTTCCAAATTTCCTTTCTGAATTTGCTTGTTAGCACACCCAAAAACGGGCAAATTTAACTAGATGTAATAAATAGTTTGTTGGGTAATTTGAGCTGAAACTACACATTTTAAAAACCCATTCTGGGGACACCAATGATTTTGCATCTTATCATGAACAGGGACATATTACGATAATGATGATGATGATGTCATTTCAATCCCCTGAGACCATTCTTGAACACAAAGGAAGATGTGTTCTTCCTTTGTGGAAGATGTATTTTAGATGAATTGCGAGAGCTCCCTCATCCTCCATAGACAGCAACAGTCCCGAGAGTTAAAAAAGGAAACAAAAACATTGTCAAAACATTGACTTCATTGACATCCATCTGACTTAAACTGCAACAATAGGAAGGTCTCTGGGGATTGGAATGACATAAGGGTGAGTAATTATTAACAGAATTTTCATTTTTGGATAAACTAATACTTTAAGGATGCAAACATATACAGCTGTCAAATTACACCTCAGTATTTACAATCCCTAAACATTAACAGTAATCTAACAATTATTAGCAGAGAAGGCAATCGTGTTAGTATAATCTTTTGTTAAGATAAGTCGTGCAAACTTAAAAATGTGAAATTAATGCCACACTGCCCTCTCTAGCCGAGGGGACAGTAGTGAAGTGTCCTCGCATCCTGTGGTCTCCTAGGTGAGAATATACACAGCGCTTTTATGGCCTCTTATCTGTTCTGTTTAAACTGCCGCCTCCACTCCCATTTCCTCTCAGTACTGTGGAATTAACTGAAACACTTTATATTAAATAAATACTGATTAATCTGCCACACGCAAATGTATATGCATCTACTTCTGGATCCAGGCGTCGGGGGTCCTGCCGTTGTCTGAGATCAATGGCATGACTGACACAGCCATGTGAGATTTACCATCAGTTTATCCTCGTTCATTTCCTGAAAACAAGTTTGTTATCGTTTTTCCTTTTCGTACTCGAGTGACTCATGGATTCTCTGTCGCTCTCTCATTCCTACCGTATAAATACAGCTTTAAAGGGACATGTCTTCTGTGTGGACCATCGCAGCCTTTGGAGGTCTTGGAAACGTCGCCGCTCTGTTCTTTATTTTGTGTACAAGTCAAACTGGAGGTTCATTATTCTTTTTTTTTGGAAAGTTCACTGATTCCCACCTGCTCAGCCTAGTCAGTCATGCTTCTTGCCTGCTTTTTTATATTTTTTGCCCTTTTTCCTCCTCGGTGGTGTATGTATGTTCCTGCACAAAATGTGCTTCTGCAGTTTGGCACACAAGTCAGGGAACGCCTGCTTTACACAGGTAATCCTAACCTTTAACCTGTTTCAGTGGGTTTCTGATTCTTTTTAGATGATACACACTAAAGATGCTGGGTTGTTTCAACCCAAATTTGACTCAAATATGAACAAATCCAGTCATTGTGTCATATGCTTTTTTTAAACCCAGCTGTTGTGTTTGTTCATGTTTTATTCGCATTTGGGTTGAAGCAACCTGGCATTATGTTAGGATGTGTTTAATGTGGACGACTGACGTGCTGCTTTCTTCCGTCAACACAGTGGCTATCTTCACTGCAAAAAGTCAGCTTTCTGTTTTTGTCTTGTTTTTCAGTATAAACATCCAGACATGCTTACAACAGAGATACATTTAATGGAGAAACAAAACTATTTGAATTTGAAAGTCTTGTTTTCAGATTGTTATAATGTTTTTGTTAAAACAAGAATTTTAATCCATTTTTCAGAAATGTATATATTATCTGTCTTTTACCATCTAAAGCAAATGTGTGCTTCAAACCTTCGATATTTGTACTGGAGAACCAGACAAAAACACAGAGTTGTTGTTTTTTTGTTGTTACACTAAAAAATAGGATTAATTAATCAGTCAATTGATTAATTAGTCACTTAATCTATGAAGAACCTTTAACATGCATAGAACCTTTTTGTTCTTTAGATTTTTACAAATGTTCCTCACAATAGGAAAAATGTTTGCTTTCAGATACAAATTATACTTTGTGTTTCGTTTTGAGCATTCAGTCTGTTTTATTTGTACAGTGTTTTGTTAGTTGAGCATGTTCATTATTATTTGTATTATTTTAGATGGGTTGTTTCTTGAAATGAATCCCGATGGCTCCGTCAGAGGCTCTCCTGAAAAGAATCAAAACTGTAAGCAACCACTGCAAACATGAGGAAAAAAAGCACAGTTTACTGTAAGAGAGCCACTGTAACCCATGTTAATATCCTTCAAGTAAAAATGCCTTATCAGAAGAGATAATGAGTTTATAAAATCTGAGATACTGTGATCTTTAATAACACATTTGTTGTTATTTTGGTTTGATGTAATGCAAATGCTCTGTAAATGCTGTTCTTCTTGAATATTAAAAAGACATTTTCAGCTTAATTCATCAAAAGTAATATCAAGCTAATTTCAACATTTATAATAAGGAAAAAAAAAAGATTCTCGATGTGGTGAAAATGTCTGAGGGGGGCGCTGGTTAGTTAGTATCTGAGGGTCAAAGGTGGTGTGTGTGCGACTGATCTGGGAACTGACGGAGGTGTGGTGTGGTTTACTGCAGGTGTGCTGGAGCTGCGTTCAGTCAAAGCGGGCGAAACCGTCATCCGGAGTGCAGCTACCTCTCTCTACCTCTGCGTCGATGATCAAGACAAATTGAAAGGACAGGTATGAAGAAGTACTTCATGCAAAATATTCAGTTAAAAATAAAAATAAGCATAACTAAATGAAAATAAGCTTAAAAGACACCATTCTAGATTAGTGTGTTAGAGAGTAGATAAACAAATGGATACTACAAAGCCAAAACTGGAAAAATGTAACAAAATATCTTAATATCATCCAAATTAATATATGAGGGAAAAATATTAAATAAAATGTTAATAAAGAGGAAAAATCAAGAGAAGCGGTAGAAATTTGCAGATTGCAAAAAAATTGCAACACCTCATTTGAATTTAAATGTATTATTTTTCTATTTCTAATGATGTTCAGTGACCAGACTCTTATTTTAATTCATATATCTGTTATAACTGTAATATAACCTATGCTACGGTTCGGTACGGGTGATCTTTATCAGGCATGTGTATCCACTGCCAAATGGTACCCTTTTGGTAGACGTGGTGTACGACAGAAAATTGCAATCGATGTCTGCTACCTTTGCTATCGTGTACCGTGAACTGATTGGTGAATCTTTACACCCCTACAAAGCATCTTAAAATATTCTTTATTGTTAATAAGTAATAAAGGTAATACATTTTGATTTGTTAAGACTTATTTTTACATTAAATTGATCACATTTTCTAAATAATGTAATAGTAAGCAGATTTCAACATTGATGATAATAATAACAATGTTTCATGATCAAATCAGCATACTAGAATGATTTCTGAAGGATCGTCTGACATGGAAGACTGCAGAAATAATCATAATTATTCAGTTTGCCACTTTAAATATATATTAAAATAGACAATTGTTCAAATATTCCACAATATTATTGTTTTTACTGTATTTTCGATCAAATAAATGCAACCATAGTGAGCAGAAGAGACATAAAAAAAGTTACTCACCCAAGAACTAAGTGAGTAATATTTGTTTGACAAACAATATTTAAAGGTCACTAATGTTACATTTATTTCAAATATATATTTTAAAACATATAATTAATAGTTTTCTAATTGTTTATGATATATAATTTTTTTCCCACAGTGAACTACATAAATAAACACACTGTAAATGTCATCATTTTTTTATTTTATATATCCACAGTGGGCATTAAATGAACGGTTATGTTCACTTAATCTTTTGTCACACATTTGATTGTCAATATTCTCTGTTTTCTCTTTCAGCTTCATTACTCACCATTAGACTGCACCTTTCAGGAATTGCTACTGGATGGATATTCATTTTTCCTTTCTCCACACACTAATCTTCCTGTATCGATCCTCTCGAAACGTCAGAAACACGGCAATCCTCTTTCTCGGTTCCTCCCTGTTAGCAGAGCAGAGGACAGCCGGACACAGGAGGTGAAACAGTATATTCAGGATATAAACCTGGACTCTGACGACCCACTAGGAATGGGACATCGGTCACACATACAGACCGTCTTCAGTCCCAGTCTGCATACTAAAAAATGAAGACACGCTTTGCATTAGCACTGGACTGCAAGGTTAAAAATGTTTTGTTACTGTGTTTTGTTGTCAGGAACTGTATTTATTTAAATATATTTATTTATTTGCTGTGGTCTAAATCTATTTAAATGAAGTATTTTTGCTAACTTAAACATTGTTCTATTAAATGTAATTGTTAATTTAAGCATTTTAATGACAGACGTCTGCTGGAGCAGATTTCACTTTCAGTTCTTTTTGTAGTTCACCGAGTCCGTATGATTTTTGCTTGATTAAAAATTTTAATAAATAATATTCCAACATGGCTCAGAGTTACACAATTCATAGAGCACACACATACACACCAGATATTACAGCACAGATTTTTCTATAAGGCTTTTGAATTCACAAACTGCTCAGAACAGCAGTAACACTAAACTGTTCCAGATGAATGATGCTTAAGACTTTATCCGTCCGTCGACACACAAATCCCTGGCACATTCATGGCCGCAACCCGGGTGACAAAATACATGACATTTAAATGACACCACACGGCGTTTCTTCCTATGAATAAGTCCCATATATATATGCAGAGAATTTCAGTAAGATCTTTAAAGAGAAGGTGCAAACGCTTATATTGCACAACACTGCTCAGCTTATGCTCAGCGAAGCATTAAGGCTCCACTCTTTAAATAGATAAAAATAGCTTTACAAAAAATTAAATCAATGGTTTAAGGTTCACTGTAAAGGTTGCAATGTGACAATAAAAGTTCCAAAACTGGAACGTTGAGAAG
>CAIGQW010000272.1:13622326-13637333 GCA_903798125.1 Danio choprae
GTGTGTGTGTGTGTGTGTGTGTGTGTGTGTGTGTGTGTGTGTGTGTGTGATCCTGTTTGGCAGGCTGCAAAGTGTTCCCTATCACAGTGCTTATTTTGATTTTGCTAAAGTCATCACAAGTTGTTGTGGAAGTGTGTGTTTCCATTCCTATTTCAGCGTTGGAGTGGGTATGTTTATTAATGTGAGCTTATGTATCTGTGTTAATGTGCTCTGAAGGGTTGTCCTTACTCTAAAAATAACACCTTAGATCTCTAAGGTGAAACTTGAGAATGTAACCCTCCGCAATCTCTCTCTCACCCGGCTTTAGTTTACTTGTCGTTAACCGTCTGATCCATGCAGAATTACTGAGCTGCTTTGGCAGCGTGTGGAGATTGTGGGCTTGTGCCGAGGCAGTTGGATTGCTGCTGGGAAACTAATTTGATACTCTTTACTAACTTTCCCTCCTTGCTCCCGTCCCAACTCGCGTCTCTCTCTCTATTTTCCCTCAGTTGATCAAGCCCAGACGCTCTTTCATACTGTCACCTGTCATCTTGTCATTTTTCATCTCCTTTGGCTTTTTTTTTCTATCCCGCATCTCTCCATGGACTCGTCACTTGACTGTTCTCCAACCCCCCTTGAGTCTCTGCTCCCAATCAGTGTATCAGATTTAACGACACTTCTAAAATAATCTCAGCAATAACCCTACACTCTCGCCTGTACCTCTTTTTTATGTGACTTCTCACACTTTAAACTTGCACTGTTATTATTTAAAATGTGCTTTAGCATATATTGTAATAGGCCATGTATAACAAACACACTGTGCTTGGATACGTTTGCGAAATTCACAGGAAACAAAAAGAGCACTAGGCTAAGTGCTGTTTCCGATTAATCAGTGTAGCATCAACCTTTACAAATATAAGCAATAATGTTTGCTCACTGGGCCACAAATGTGATAAAATTGGGATTTTTCCTAAGTGTTTCCTGTTATGCTATATTATTACCAAATATTGGATTCTTTTTCTCGACCAAAACAATTTAAGTCATTATTATAACTTAGAAGTTATATATAAACTCCAAAATTGGTTACGGTCTATACACACACAATCGAACACAAATAACCTTTTTAAAGGATAGTTGTCCCAAAAATGAAAATTCTGTCATCATTTAACATCATTTGGGTTTCAATCTTCTGTTGAACACATATTTAAAAAAAAAAAAAAAGGCTAGTTGCTGGCACCCACTGACTTCCATATTTATTTTTTTGCCCTATTATGGAAGTTGACGGGTGCCAACAACCAGCATTTTTCAAAGTATCTTCTCTTGTGTTCAATAGAAAAAAGATACTTATAAAGATTTAAAACCCGCATGTATGCACTTGAAAGATTAGTCTGGCTTTCTCTACAAAAGTAACGATCAATAAAAATGTCTTTGTGCTCATTCTGAACAGAGTTATGGGCATCCTGTAATCCTTTCACACATGCACTCGTCAACATGGACATAAATTGTTTGCGTAATTTTCAGTAGTACGTTTTTGTTCTTATTCCATCCGCTCCATTTCCTTTACAGATGTGTTGTCACCTTTTGGACAAACTAAGTAGTGCAAAAACTATTCAAAATGCTTTAATGAGATTTGTGTACATTGTTTCCATGTCTACAAAAATAAGTGTGCGCACATATTATGTGCATACTGTTCTGATAATGAAATTCATGTCCTGCTCACTGTACATGGACAACATGTAAAAACAAAAGTATAATTCAGGCTTAATAACTACACAACTGCTTATAAATAGTATGAATGTGTGTAGTATGAATGTAATCCAGATGCAGTATGTACAAAGTGACTTATGGCATCACTACCATTCACAAATCCTGCCCTGTGGCCTCATGGGTTACTAAAGTGTTCATCGTATCCACACTTCAAAAACTCGCCAAATGTAGTAGTTCTTACAGTACTTATAATGAGTATTCTGAATTCTACCATTTACTCTTTTCACAGTTGTGATTTCTATATTCTATATAGCAGGGAAGTGTGTGATTTCAGGCGCATATTTAAATGTGTTGAGAAAAATACTGTATGACAAAGATACATGCTCACTTTAACAGTGTTATTATGGATGGTACACTTTATTAAGGTGTGAACAGCTTGTAATGAAAGTGAAAAAATTAGCTCTTCCCTTGCCTGTAGACTGAATTTATGAGAATTAGTTTTTTTGCTGGGAAAATTTAAAAGGATGTTTACACAAGCTCCTGCTCTCTTCCATGACACATGAAATGAAAGATTACACAATGTTCAGAATAATGCTGAAAGAGAAAATAATTTCTCTGACCTCATCTGTTGACTGATGCCAGTGAATTGCAGAGCGTGTGCAAAGATGTCCATATGGCTATGATTGTATGCTTTCTTTACTCTGTTTTCTCATTGCTCTTAGCATTGTGGACGGCATCTAGATGTTCATGATCGGTATATCGCTGCAAAGGTATTTCAATTTCCTTTTTATTATTGCCCAAAGAATGAAATAGAATGTCAGTGTGAGTGTATTGGTGTATCGAATCACGTTCAGTCTCGAGTGTGAGTGTAAGTGATAAGGTGCTGGCTGCAGTTCACTTTACAGCCACTGGTGTCACTAATAATAGGGTTTTCTGCAACATAGGCTCATTCTGAAAACGTAGCCCTATATACATTTCTGGAGAATGCGAATTATGTAGCCAGAAGTCCGTATGGCTGCATTTCGCCTTTAAAAGCATTTGACGCCGTTCCTTTTCGCACTTACCAGCTGACTGTTTATCTCTGAATGGACAGCTTTCCCGCTGTTACCAGTTTGTCCAGTTAGCTTGCCATGTACGTCGGTGGAATTGAGAGGAGTTGACCACAATGATGTGGTTCAAAATCGGAAAACATGGTAAAAAATCAGGTGAGGGCTTTTGTTTTTCTGGATCGCTTTTTAAACTGTCGGTTGGGTTTAGGGAAGTGGGTGGGCAGGTCAATCTGTGCTTTTGAAAACACAATTGGTTGGGTTTGGGAAGGAGGAGGGTGGGCCAGTCGATCGGTCAGTCAGTCATTCATTCAGTCAATAAGTCAGTCAACAGTGGCCTCTACTGAATTTACGTGAGAACAAAAACTGCAAAAAAGTACCTCCTGGGACATATTTGGTGCTCTCCAGAAATGTATAAAGCGGTACGTTTTGCGGATATGCAGCCCTCCAACGTGCCCCCTGGCCCTAACATATCTTACTTATCTGTGAAGTGCTTAAAGGCTTATTTATATTTTTTGGGGAGTCGTAAAAAATACACCTAGTTAAGTTCTAGGAATTTTAAAATACGACAGTACATTGAGAAAGTGTGCAGTCGCGAAAGGGAGGACGCCGAAGGCCACCTCCTGCCCAGTGGGGAGACCTGGTGGCATGGAAACATTTGAACTAACCCTGAGAAGGGGGAGTACACATATGAAGGATGATTAGCGGGGAGGGAAGACATGGGCACGCCTAAGAGAAGGGAACTATACCGTGGCTGAGTGAAGCATATGGGATCGCCAGTGGGGACCGCGCATAGCAGGCACCTATACCCAGAAAGCAGGCTGACCAAGTGGGCATGCCAACAATGTAATGGGCCAGGCAGACTTCTCCGCTGAGTCTGATGCTGGGGGCCTCTTAGGAACTCTGTAGGGTTCGCCAAATGGGGAACTCAAATAAACAGAGTGAAAAAAGCCTGTATCTCTGTGTTAGAGAGAAAGGCGCAGCAAGCGTGTTTCAACACCGTACCGAATTTCCTCATTCACTGGCGTTATCCAGCACACGTGAGGAAAATCAGCTCCACTCAAAGATTATATGATCGTAACGCCAACCCCTCAATGCAGAGGGGAAAGGAGGATAGCATCACACTGATCTGGCATATCCGGGGTCCTTCTCGGAGAGAAGTACACCACACAGCAAATAGACTCCACTTCAGGATGTAGGCATGCCTCATAGAGGGTGCTTTAGCCTGAGTGACGGTGTTAACCACCGAACTGGTAGGTCACCTAAGTCCTCCGCGCTCCATCTATGGACCACACGGAGGTTCCAAAGATCTGGGCGTGGGTGCCAGATGGTGCCTGTCCCAGAGAGGAAGGTGTTTCTTTAAAGGGATATGCCAGGGAGGGGCTGTCACGAGGAGAGAGCTGAAATACAGGTTCAGTTGAGCCAGAGAGGCGCAAAAAACAGACCGGCTCCTCGTCCTCCCTGACTTTACACAGTATCTGTGCGAGAATCTGCGCCAGAACGCACCCATAACAGCTGGACAGCCGGGGGGTGGAGCCTCCATTCTCCCGGGCGTGAACTAATGTGAGAGCGCATTGGCTGCAAGGTTGAGCTCGCCGGGGAAAGAATGGCACGCATCGATTTCTGCCGCGTATGACTCCAGAGGAGCAGACGGCGAGCAAGCTGAGACATGCGGCGAGAGCTGATACCCCCCGTGTGGTTGATTTACGCCATCGTCACCGTGCTGTCAGTCCTGTCCGTCCTGACCTGGTGCATGCCCGCGTGCCATACACGTCTGGGGACCTGATCGTGAAGCCAATGCTGAAGCGGTCTCATATGGAACAACCCGAGCAGCGTGACAGCGGCTGCGGATGCCATATGCCCAGGAGCCTTTGAATAATATCAGTGGGACCACAGTTTTCCTGTCGACTCTCTCAGACAGGTCAGCATCAGCTCGGCGCACTCGAACAACAGGGGTGGTGCGCCCTTTTGCAAGAGCGAGCCGCGATCTTAGCTGTGCAACAGACATGCCATCGCAGTGCCCGCGAGCACCGCATTAACATGCTGAACCCCCAGACATGCAACACAGTGCTCGTGCCCATCATCCGTGGACAGGGAACCACCGGATCCAGAAACGCACAGTTGGAACGACGTCTTTAAAAAGACGCCCTGCACCGCCGTGTTGCTCTTTTAGGAAACTTGCTCCTAATACATACCGTTCTAGAAGGACCGAACCCAGAGAACGACCAGGCAAGGGAGAATAGCCCAGCTCGACCGTCTGCCACTGCGTGTCACACACTCTTGAACAGGGAGAAACAGCCTGTTCAAACACTGGCAGCTTTCTCGTTCTCTCTCTCTCTCTTTATCTTTCCTGAAGAAGGTTCGGAGGAACCCGAAGACTCTCTCATTTGCGAGAGGCACTGAAAGCAAAAAAGGTGTCTTTGCGATGCACAGCGGGCATCTTTATACAACAGATGATTGTAATTGCTGCCAGCTGTGCACGCTGACGCCGCCAACTCATTGGCATTTCATTGGCAAAATCCCCATAGTGGAAGTTTTCCACATAGCATTGAAGTTCCCCTCCCGCTGGGGAACTACCTTATAGACATGATATTCATGAATGCTTCGCAATAATTTCAGGTTGATCATGCCAACAATTTGCTAAACATCTGTAAATGTTGACTATATAGGCTTTAAATTATTATTACAAAGTTAGTAATATGATAAAAGGCCATCTGCTGCATAAAACATATGCCGGAATAGTTGGCGGATGATTCCGCTGTGGCGACCCCTGATAAATAAGTGACTAAGCCGAAGGAAAATTAATGAATGAGCTAATTAATCAAATCAAGCTAACCATGTGTGAACACACCCTGAAACAAAATGTAGTGAAACGACTAGTATACAAGGGAAACAAGTTTCTGTTTACTGGTGTTTAAATCTGTCTCTTTTGTTACTCTTTCAGTGAGAGGATTGAGGGTGCTTTTAAACAGACTAGTCTGGCATTTTTGCACTATTATTCAATGTCTAGTAAATTTTCACAGCCAAAATTTAGCCTTGTTTTAACCAAGACAGCCATGTTTAGATGACTAGATGCCTTTTAAACAATGCTTACTGGGTAGTCTATATGCCTTTTTATAAGGCATGTTCATCACATAAAGGATGTTCATGCAAAAATAATAATGCTAGTTTCATTCTGGTGACTGAAATTGTGTCCCTGTATGTTGATTTTCATAAAATAAAATGATTAACAGCAATTTTACACACGAATTACAACATTAACAAACTTTCACCAAACTTTCACTGAAGAGAACAGAATAAGGCTTTATAACATTGCTGAATAATTTTTTTGTGTGCATGTGAGACAATGGAAAATGATGCAGAGATCAGCATCTTTTGTTTCTGCTCCAATAGCTGCCAAAGTTAAATGTTGTGGGTTGATGGTAGAATCATGGCTTGTTTGCATTTCACATTTATTCACCTTCAAACCAAACTTACGATTATAGACGGCAAAATTGAGATCCTGTAGAGCCAAACATGCTTCAACAACATGTCCTGAAATGAGTACAGTCAGGTGGTCTTTTATGGCTGTTTGAACACATGTGACCACATGAGTACCTAAACCACACAAACAGATCAATCAAATGTTTTTGCAACTAACTACCTGTAGAAGTGGCCTAAAGTGGACATAGTTAAACATTTTTAGAACACATTACACCTCTATTTAGTGTTGCCTCACTTTTAATTGAATCCAAGAAAACAAAGGGATAGTTCACGCCAAGAATCAATTACACTCCCTCCTGTGTTTTTAAACCTTTGAGTTTCATTCTTAAAGTAAATGATGGCAGAATTTTAATTTTAACAAGATATCCTAAAAATGTTGGAAAAAAGCAGCCACTGACATCCATATATACAAAAATACTATAGAAGACAATGGCTGTTTTTCCAACGTCCTCTCTTTGTGTTCATCAATAGAAAGAAACTCATAAAAGTTTAGAACCACTCAAGTGTGAGTGAATTTTAAGGAAACCTTAATTTTAGAGTGAACTATCCCTTTAACTCCAGGTGTAAATGGGGCCTAAAAGAGACCATCAGAGTGTTACCTGCTATTATTTGTTTGCCACTGTCATTATACTCTACACTGTAAAAATGCTGGGTTCCACCCAGTTCCTTCATGCTGTCCCAACACAAATCAATCAAGTTAACAAAATTATTTTTACAAATTTAAGTGGATTGAACATTAAACAATTAAGTTGTCCCCAATAAAAACTCAAGAGTTGTGTAGTTTCAGCTCATTTTACAACAGTAGTTTGAACAAGCAGCAAAAATAGATTTTTGAGTGTATGTGATGCACAGTGTTGTAAATATCATGAGCTTCAGTCAAACACTGACCTCTCTCAACTCCTTCTCCACTCTGAAATCAGGCAGTGTCTCCAAACAGAAGATGAGGATGGAGACCACGATGACCATCACGCTGATGATAGCGATGATGCGGGCGCCTCCAGAAGACTCCGGGTGTTCAAAGAGCATCCAAATTTTGCGTTGGAACTCACTTTCCGGCAGGGGTCTGGGCTCCTCCTTGGGGAAGCCCTCGTCCTCCTTGAAGCGGGTCATGATATCCTCTCCCAGCTCGTAAAAGCGCAGTTCGTCCATGAAGACGTCCAGCGGCACGTTGGCAGGCCGCCGTAACCGACCTCCAGACTGGTAGAAGTACAGGATGGCGTCAAAGCAGAATCGGTTGCGGTCCAGGAAGATCTCGTTGCGCAGTGGGTCGAAGTAGCGCAGGCGCCGTCTAGGGTCTCCAAGCAAAGAGTCGGGGAACTGGGCCAGGGTGCGAATCTGTGTCTCGTATCGCATGCCGGACACATTGATGGCCAGTCGTTCGGACAGCGCCCAGCCTCCTCTCCACATGGAGCCAGACCTGCGGTTCTCCTTCTTCATCTCACCCTTCTCTTTGTCCCCCTTTTCGGCCTTGTTGCGCTGGTCCTTAAGCTTCTTGTCACTCTCGCTCACCTCCTCCTCGGTTTGCGTCTTGTCCTCCATTTTACTGTTCGATTCTTCTCCTCCTCCTCCTTTGTCCATCTCTTCTTCTTTGCTCTTCCCTCAGCCTGTAATTTTGGAACAGAATAATTTTATCTAAGCATTAAGACTTTTACAGATGCAAACAAAACTAATGATACAATATAGAGTATAATAAGACAACAAACTGCCAGGACACTGTCCAGTATTTTTATAGACATGATGGAGGTAAAATATTGATATGTAAACTCTTTCATATTAATCCAGTAAATTTTGGAATTATATAAAAACATATTTATACCAAGTACCAATTCCCACTATTAATACTGACTTATTACCTGTTTATTACCTGCTTATGCTCTTATTCTACAATAAGCTGCAATTTACTACTTTATTGAGTTAAAAGTCTTAGTTAATGGTTTGCTAATAGCGAGAATTGTACATAAAAAAAAACTAAACAAAGAATTCTATATATAAAAAATAATTGAATTAGAATTATTTGATTTAGATCAGAAGTATCATTTGAATGGGGGGGGGGGGTGGGGGGTGCTATACCTAAAACATTATTGAAAGATAAATCAGATAGATAATAAACAAGCTTCCATACGACAAGACTTTTGTAAATATATGTAGTCCTGTTCCAATAATGTAACTGAAGATGCTGTCCATACCTAAATTATTTTCCAGAAACATCACCTGTCACACCATGAAATTATACACATATGTTTCATTTAGTCTGTTGACTTGTGGAGACAGATCCATTACCACTTCAACCCTCGCCTCAAGAATAACAGAAAAACAAGCAAAAAAATCCCCACAAAAATACAACGTTCAAGATTATGACATTAAATCAAATGTTCTCTGTTGAACTGTACGAAACAGATCTTAAAGTTCACCGAAAAAGAAAAATGTATTCACCCCTCAAGTGGTGCCAAACATTTATGAGTTTACTTTTTTTAATGAACACAAAAGATATTTTTAAGCAATGCTGAGAACTGATAGCTATTGACTTCCATATTAGAGGAAAAATTCTATTTAAGTCAGTGGCTACATGGCTACCAGCATTCTTCAAAATATCTCCTTTTGTGAAGACAGAAACTCAAACATGTTTGTAACAAGTGAAGGGTGAGAAAATAATGATTTGTACTTGTAAGTTGTAAATGTATTTGAACTTTTGGTATCAAAAATACACTGAAAAAAAATTATTCATTGGATTTACCAATTTTTTTAAGGTAACTGGTTGCAAAGAATTTATATGCACTAAATTTAAACAAACAAATTAAATTTAGTAATGTTCAACTTAATTTGTTTAAGTTCCGCCCATATAAACTGTTTGCAATCACTTACCTTAAACTCTTTTTTAATAAATCTGATGAATAATTTTTTCATTGTACAAAGCTCAGAAAAGTTTCTAGAAAGACACTCGGTTGGTCCCTTGACTTACCCTCTGCCACTAATGACTGTAGCTCCAGAGTAGTTAGCCAACACTCTCCGTGTTTCTTCTCTACCTGCACCGCACATGAGCTGTCCGTCTACTGTCCCGCTCTGCTCTCTGAGCCCAGCAGGAGGTGTTTTCTCCTGTAAACTCCGTCCTCCTCCCTCCGATACTTTGAGCTGTTTGTAGGTCAGTGTCTTCAGTGCGTGTCACAGCGGTGCTGGGAATGCTGTCATGCTGAAATTCAATCCAGAGCCCCTCGTCCCCTCATCAGCTCACTGCCCCAAACATCCTAGCACAAGCACCCCTCACCACTCGCTCTCGTTTCAGTCCTTGCATATGCTGCTTTTTACTTCACGTGACTGGATCTGCAACATGTTCTTTTGTGCAGCCTATTTCACAAAAATGAAGACAAAATCCTCTTGTTATTTTGCTTATAACTCATATTATGTGGGTTTTAGATTTTGACAAAGTTGATTTTTTTCCCAAACTAAGACCATAATGTAATTTATTACCACCATGCTATTAATGGGTGAAGAAAATTAGGTTTAAATGTTACCATGTTATTACTAGACCTTTTTTATTAATTAAAAAAAAATATTCTAAGATACATAAAAATAGACATAAAACACAGCAACAATGACAAAAACTGTTAAAACCCTTTAAATGGACCACTAAGAATTAACGTTTTAAAATGGTAATCTATTCACAGAAGGTCAACTGTTCAGTTACAATGTCTGTATAACGGTTAAGGTTCTGAACCACTGATGCCAATAAAGAACCTATATTTTAAGAGTGTCTATTGTGTATAGGTTATATTGATGAATATTTAATTGTATGAAATTCACAATAACATTTGATCTAATGATAATAACCACTATTAGCCCCATTGAAATAAATGTAACTGAATTAAATTGCTTTGTTTATTCATTTTTTGGGGGGGTCAAAACGTTTGAAACCCACATATTTGCATAAAAAAACATAAATTTTACTCTGAAAGGTTTCCAAATGAAGCAAATACATTTTACTTGGATAAACGGACACTTTAAAATGAAAATGTAACTTAATAGATATAAATGACTTAACGCTAAAGGTCTAAAAACAACTATATTAATCACTTTGTATAGTTAAAACAGATACAAATACATTAAGAAAGGGTTACACATCATTTTGTTTTCAGATAAATAATCTGACCATATAAATTAAAACAATTAGTACAGAAACTAAAATCATTCATTCATTCATTTTCTTTTCGGCTTAGTCTCTTTATTATTCTGGGGTCGCCACAGCGGAATGAACCGCCAACTTATCCCAGCATATGTTTTATGCAGCGGATGCCCTTCCAGCTGCAATCCATCACTGGGAAACATCCATATACACTCATTCACACTCATACACTACGGACAATTTAGCTTACCCAATTCACCTATACCGCATGTCTTTGGGCTTGTGGGGGAAACCGGAGCACCCGGAGGAAACCCACACAAACACGGGGAGAACATGCAAACTCCACACAGAAATGCCAACTGACCCAGCTGGGGCTCAAACCAGCGACTTTCTTGCTGTGAGGCAATTGTGCTACTCACTGCGCCACCGTGCTGCCCTATAAACTAAATTACTATATGAAATTAATTGAGGAATTGTTGTTTAAAACTTGTATATTAGACAGAGCATCATAATTATTTTATCACTTAGTTCTTTTGTACCTAAAATAGTTTGATAATTGTGAATTATCACCTATAATCTGTATGAATACTGTATACAATAATCCACAAATATCCAAATGAATTATTCTGTTTAGAAAGCAGGGTCTTGTTAAAATGCGCTACAGGGGAATTGGGTAAGCTAAATTGTTCGTAGTGTATGTGTGTGAATGAGTGTGTGTGGATGCTTCCCAGTGATGTGTTGCAGCTGGAAGGGCATCCGCTGCGTAAAACATATGCTGGATAAGTTGGCGGTTCATTCCGCTGTGGCGACCCCAGATTAATAAAGGGACTAAGCCGAAAAGAAAATGAATGAAAATAATATACATATTAAATAAAACTATGTAGGCGAATAAAACAATAACGATAATGATTTAATTTATTATGTAGTAACGTTGTAGTTGTTGTATGTGTTTTAAAATATGTTTTTTTTAATATGGCAATATACGGGCAATAATGAGCTAATAGTTATTTATCTGGCAATATCTGTTGTGCATTTGGAAATAAAATACACTTTGTATCAGCAACACATTTTTAAAAGTATGCTACAAAATACTGCACATGCTTTACTATAAATAAAGGGTATCTGACTATCTAAAATCCAATTTCGCAGACTTCTCACTTTCCACACAGACACGCATGCTCAGTTTCAGCTGGCACATCCAACAACAGTAACTGTTTTCAGGTCAGTGAACTGCTGGAGTATTGCTGTTGAAGAAGAGTTGCGAAAGAAAAAAAGGGATCATGTTTAAAACAATTCAGTCGGGTTTGGCGAACTGGTTCATTTAGAAGAACTGGTTCAACAGGTTTGCTGAAACAACACTTAGTCCAGGAAGCGAACAACTCTGGTTAACGCACGTGATATAATCGGGTGATGCTTCTCTATCAGATGGTTTCAGAACATTAAAAACCCCTTACTCGAGCACAAACCGTCAGTCCTCCACAGAGACTTCACATTGACATTATAGAACACAGTGGAGGTATAATAACGTACAGTAGCGAAATGGCTTGTGCTCCGCGTTATCTAAACAAAGTTGTCATCGTTACTGGGGGCACCAGAGGCATCGGAAGAGGCGTCGTTAAAACCTTTGGTAAGCATTCACGGGATTTTTCTTTCCATTAGGAAAACGAAAACAAAAGGAAAGTTAATAACAGTATTTTTGTTTCTGTTTTCGCAGTGCAAAACGGGTCTAAAGTTGTGTTCTGCGCGCCAGTGGGTATGTAATCGATTCGAGAATACCTTTAAAGAAAGTGTAGCTATATTTTAGCAGTGAATGCAATGAAGTTTCCTTGTTTTCCCTCTTTTATTGTCAGCTGAATCTTCTGCTGGTCAGTCTCTGGAGTCCGTGCTGAATAAGGAAGGACCAGGATCATGCACGTTTGTGTCATGTGACATGAGAGAAGAGGATGACATCAAGGTAAGCATTCATATTTGCATTCATGACTCCATTCAAGTTTGAGGTTGTTGTTTTTTTTGTTATGTTGAAAGAAGACATTTTTCAAATGTTGGAAACCTGTAACCACTGACAGCCATAGTAGGAAAAGCAAATATTCTACTATGGAAGTCAGTGGTTACAGGTTTCCAACATTCTTCAAAGTATCGTCTATTTTGACCTTTACCTTTAATTCTTCTCTTTAACCTTTTTATTATGATTTAATTAAATGATAAATATTTTGATGAAAACAAAGTTTGGTCTCACTTTATTTTAAGGTGTCCTTGTTACAGTGTAACCATTCATTTAACTACTGAGTAATATTAATTAATTACTTACTTATGGTTAGTTGTAGAATATAGGATAATTTTGGGTTACTTGCATAAATCACTGTATTTACTGTAACAAGTACAAAGAACATATGTAACAACACCATCTTAAAATGAGGTGGTAAACGTTTTTTAAAAAGTTAATTTTATTGTCTTGTCTTACCTTGAAGCAACTAATCAATGTGACGGTTGAGAGGTTTGGACAAATAGACTGCTTGGTGAATAACGTTGGCTGGCGTAAGTCAATTGTTTTTATCTTTGTGTACTATTTTTTACCTTTAAAACTTTAAAAATTTATCTTCTACAGTCTTTTGCATTATTTTAACCAGTGAGTTTTATATTTATTTGTAAAAGATGGTTTTTTTTTCTTAAAAAAATGGAATGAAGAAATATTCATTAAAATAAATTCATGAAGAATCTAAATCAAAAGTCCAATAAATGAATAAATACACATTGTGAATGATTTCCACCAGATCCCCCTCACAAGACCACAGATGAAACCAGTGGAGAGGAGTTTAAAGACCTGCTTAATCTCAACCTTATCAGCTGCTTTCTTGCTTCCAAGGTAAGATATCACAGCACGTAACACACTCTAGACTCTTTGCTAAAATGCAGAATAACTGATTTTTTTAAATACATTTTTTCACCTCTTTCCATTACCTTCCCTACATGCAGTATGCACTGCCGTACCTTCGCAAGACACAAGGAAACATTATCAATTTGTCTAGCCTTGTGGCCTCAATAGGTCAGAAAGATGCAGCTCCTTATGTGGCAACCAAGGTGAGTTTTACTTGTGGAAAATCTTTACATGACCATCATTCATTTTGGAAGTAACATTAATACTCACATAAATCCACAAGGGGGCGATCACCGCCATGACTAAAGCAATGGCTGTGGACGAGAGCCGCTATCAAGTGAGGGTGAACTGGTGAGTGACATATTTACTTTGTGTTTATTTGTATCTAAACTGTATCTGAATGTCTCAATATATTATATTCTATTGAATCCCCATCAGTATTTATAAGCAAACTCAACACTATTCAACTCTTTTCAGCATTTCTCCCAGTAATATAATGACACCGCTGTGGGAAGAGCTTGCTGCAAACACAGAAGACACTGCTGCTACTATTAAGGGTGGAGAAAATGCGCAGGTACTTTTAGTGTTCCTAAAAATTTATGAGCAATAGAAGATGGTGATGGTCTGTCAGAGATGTTAAAGCAACCTATTTGTGCTCAACAGCTGATTGGTCGAATGGGAACAGAGGCTGAGAGTGGATTGGCCGCCCTCTTCTTGGCTGCTGATGCCACTTTCTGTACCGGGATAGATTTGTTTCTGAGTGGAGGAGCCGAACTCAATTATGGCTTCAAAAGCCAAATTCCATGATTGAAAAAATGACGGAAAGGTCCATGAGATGATGATATAGATTCATTCCAGCTCTCAGGGAGTTTGTTTAATTCTTATGAAACAGTGTTGTTTCTACAGTCTTTCTTGTTATATTTATATGGTCTGTACAGGTCGTAAATCGGACTATTTTTACACTTGGCAAATATGGGATTTTTTTTTTTTTTTTGCTACAATTTTGCGTCATTTCACTCATTTTGCCAATGATTTGCACAGCTTTCAGTCAACAATAACAGCTTATTAACGTTACAATTTAAAAATGCCACACTTTCATGCTGCCTCAAGATAATGAATATGCTGCAATAATTTATTTAAAGCCAATACGTGTATTTTTTTCCTGATATTAATAGTTTATGTATAATAATCTAAATACTGATCTTTTATGCAAAATCATAGTAATTAAATATTATATGAAAAGGACCTGCAAATTAATGTTTTACTAAACTACTGTGAATTACACTATAATAAATGTGACTTGTATGACTTTTATTAACATTGCTGGTTTGTTATACATTAATCAGACAATCTGTGATTTGTTTCATACACTGCATTTATAATTAATTTGTATTAATTAAAACGTTTTTAGTTTACGGCGGTTCATTCCGCTGTGGCGACCCCAGACTAATAAAGGGACTAAGCCGAAATGAAAATGAATGAATGAATTTTAGTTTACATTGTTGTTGTGAAATTGTTTTATTTAGCATTAGACTATAACAAATTAAAGTCTATAAAAGCATTACAGAACTAACACTTTTTCCAATGTGAGTTTTTTTCTCTGATAAACACAAAAGAAGATATTTTGAAGAGTGTTGAAAACCAGTGGCCATTGACTTCAGTATTGTTTTTAAAACTTAATAGCTAGTATACAACATCCTTCAAAAAATAAACTCATAAAGGCTTGGAACCAATTAAGGATGGATAGATGGTGAGTACATTTTTATGTTTGAAAACATGTGTAACACATTAAATGGAAAG
>CAIGQW010000272.1:13637733-13653630 GCA_903798125.1 Danio choprae
AATAATGATTAACACAGAACAGGCGGTTTGATCATATGATCAGCCGAAGCTACTGACATAAAACACATTTCTGCACATTTCCAGAAGCCAATCATTGAACTGGACGCGACCAACGCCTCTTTTTGACCAATGAATGGAATGCTTCCCTCACAACCTTGTTTGACCCCGTCGATTACACCGTGTGACCCCTAGTCTGTTTCATCCAATCAGATGCGCGAGATCCGTCACGCCTACCCGCGGTTTCATTAACCATTTAATGGATAGGCGTTATTTTGTTTGTAATATTAATACAACTTTTTATTCATATACAAATATAACAATATATTACATATATACTTCGGTTTTAAATAATAGTTAACTGAAACATAATAAAGGTATACTCAATGAGAATACCTGACTTTGAATTTTTAAAGTTACATCCTTGTTTCGTCACACATAATAACATTCATTCGTTTTAAACTAACCCTTTGCTGGAAATTTAGCATTGCTTGTGATCCAAATAATGCGAACGAGTCACAAATAACAAGTGAAGGGACATGTAGGTGGTCAAAACCCAGCAGACTGTCGCTGTTTCCGCACGTCTCCAATCCGGAACGCAGAGCCCGGCCTGTCTGTCCTGAGCTGTTGCTCCCACTCGGACGAGTTTACCATTAATCTCAGCAGCAACGGCAGCGATGGCAGCGCTCAGGACGGTGAGTTCAAAGATCGGCTCACTTATCTCCTCCAAACACAACAGTTAATAATCAACAACCCTGATTTAACGCCACTGATTTATCTGCCGTATATTTACCAAAAATGCATTTAGCAGCTTCAAACTGCAGATCATCGACGCTGCAAATTGTCACCAGTAAAGTTTTCAGTCAGCACAGGAGCGGGTGGCAGGGTTTTAACGTTTTGTGTTTTATTATATTTAATTGTGGATATTTTGGATATTTATTAACGATGTCATAACTGTAAATGACTGTATATACTAAAATAAACTTATACTCGAAACTGTGTATAAATGAACGCGTGTGGTACACATGAGCAGTAATACATATTTCCCAATGAACCGACGCGCCATTTATTTACTAAAAATATGTATTGTAATAGTTATTTTATAAGTAGGATTTCAAATTTACTTTCAATTATTGTAGCAGTATACTATTATGTTCTTGACTTTTCCTCAGCTAGTCATTGCCAGAAAGTAACTGTTTAACTTTTGCAATCCAGTTTCTGCTGGTGTCTATTCCTGTTTTACTCCTTTGGTTTTGTCATGCTTATACTGATTCTTTAGATGTTTAGTATTACTAGTTTGGCATTTAGTTTTTTACTGACTAAGAATTTCAAGTGTTTATTTACAGTATTTTTTTTAATTGATCATATACTAAATGCTAAATTAATACTTGTTCCAATTTTCAAATATAATGTTTCAAGGACCTTTATATGTTAGCAACTAATGTCTAACTAGCATCTAGTCCACTTTTGCTGGTATCATCCTAAACCTGTTTTACGTTTAACTTTTGCATTAGGTAGTATTGGGTATTATTTTATAGCTACAAGAACGACAGGTTTGACTAGTTATAAAACCATTGTAAATGATGAGATTAGCAATGTTTTGTTATTGCAATAACAACAAGTAATTACAACTGATAGAAATACAAAACAGATAGAAGTATAGTACAAACAATACAAATATAACATTTTTGCAACAAGAGAAACGTGACAATTTTAAATAAATATATTAATGGTAAAGCAAAGAAAGACAGTGAGAAAGAAAAAGAAGAAATGAGATTAGCAATGTTGCTAAAATTGAGTTAGAGATAATAGAACTGAGATACACTTTTATTAAGAAATATGTAGTACTTAACAGTTACTGATAATAATCACTGGTAATTAATAGATAATAATACTAGAAATGTGTAGTCACTATTATATCAATATACATATAATATCTATGCGTAGATATGTCTGCAGTAGATTTCAACAGAAGATTTTGCGAAACTAAACTTAAGTCTTGGATTTTGCAGGGACACTTTTAAAACAATTTTCTGGCCTACATGAATGATTTTGTGGCCATTGTTCTCAAAATTAAAGCCAATATTTCATCCATTGCTTGTGTTGTGCTATTTTGATGGTGTTATTATAATTACTTTATGATATTGGAAAGTGATTGGTTGGAGAAAAATTACTAGTCACTAGTCAAAATAGTTTTTGTAGTGGACATTCAAGCAGAGATGGTTGTATTAATGGGAGACGGAATGATCCAGTGGTCTTCCATTGGAGAAAGCATAACTGAATTGCAAGTGCTTTGATATTTAATCACATTACAGCCTTAAAGTCATTGCATTCCTGTCAGAGTTGTGCAGCCTCAGGTCTCCTTCCCTGCAGTAGTCACACTTTGATTTACTAACCTTGCAGACTTGCCTTTAAGCAGCTTTTTATGTGATAACATGGTTGTGTTTATATTTGCTTTTAATCATTTGGCAGACACTTTTATCAAAAAAGTGATTAAAAATTAAGGTCAATAGAAGTAATCAATGCAACAAAAAGAACAGATACTCTGACAGTTCTCAAGCAGTCTTCCTTTATTTTTTATTTGTCTACATGTCTATAAAATAGAATAGAGATATTTTAGAAGGTCAGATTTATTTAATTTAGAAAGTAGAACATTTTAAATTGATTGTTAGTATTTGAAGATGAAATCATTTGTTTTGAATTAATATATGTATGTAGATGTAAACAGACAATAAATAAGAGTGTGCTAGTACTAGTAAGTCAGGGCGACATGTTTTATTTAAAAAGTTCGTTTTAAAGGCCATGAGCATTTTTTTATCATTCATTAAAAGAAAAATTCAAGAAAATATTTTTTTAGACAAAGAGCAAGAGCATCTTTACATAAAAAAAAATTCAAAATTATATATCATAGTTATTTTTTTACACAAACTGATGGTAAAACATTTGGATTGTGTTGAGAGGTCATCTGACAGATCGAGCAGCAGACTATCATGTAGCCCTGCTACATTATTTATAAAGCAAACAAATACACCTAGGAAAGTAAGGCTGAGCAAAATAGCACTATCCGTTAAGCATTTTATTTTTGCTGGTGTTTAGCTATTAAAAGCTGTGTGACCCAGCTGTCTCCTTGTGCTCAAATGCAGGTATATACAGCTGGTACATACTCAACCTTCACTCATGAGGGCTAAACAACAGCTGTCGAGAACAACAGCGCTCTCTGTGTCTGACCGAGCTATGAAAGCTATGAATCCATTAAAGCCCTGCTTTGCTTCTGTGTTTTTAGGCAGTAAATGGACGCTTTCTTCACCCTCTCTCCTTGTCATGTGGGTCGTTGCGCTTTGTCAGCGCCTCCTTCAAGGTACTGAAATAATAATAATGAAAATAGCCAGGGTTATTGCATCACTTTTATTTCTATACTACCACAGTTAACCTGGGTCTCAGGTCTTGTGATGTGTAGTTGTTTCAGATTTGCGTCACAGCTGCTACGGTGACTTTTTATGGGCCACTTAAGAGCTTTTCCATACCTGTGAAGTTTTACGGCTCATCGTGAGTTGTACTTTCTTAAATAGGGCTGTGCAATATGACAATATATATCGTATGGACAAAATAAAAAGTCTGCTGTGTTATATTATGCTCTATCGTTTATTTTGTGGTGTTATTTTAATACTTTCAAAAACATTTCTATAATACACCTGAATAACAGTACTTGCGATCTTGAAAGCAAATGTTTACATTTTGCATTTTATTTAGTTATTGAAAGTTTTATGATTAGTTTTTGTGTATTTGTATTTGAGTTGAGTTTTGTATTGAGTTCTATTTGTATTGAGTTGAAGTCTTTTATATTTGATTAGTATTTTTTTTATATTTGTACATTTTAATCAAACATTTGACCTGAAGATTTACATAAAGTAAGAAATATAATCATTTAAATACGAGTACATTTCAGAATACATACTTTAAAATCCATTGGCCAATATATTAACTATTAATTGATTGAATTTACAGAAACGCTACTATATTGTGATTTATGTGATGACTTTTCTTGTGATATGATATTTTTGTCGCATCGCCCAGCCCTATTCTAAGTGTTCAGCAGTGTCACCTTCTGGGATCTGATGTCTCTTTTTTTCTTTGTTCTTTTGCCTTCTTGCATGCTTTCTTTCTTTCTTCAAAACAACCCCCTTTCATTTTTTTTCACAGCAATTTAATTGAATTCAATTTCCATAAGAGCTTGACTGGCATGATGAATCCAGATTAATTTTTTCATATGCATGTGCAATCAGTGAAAATGAATAAACAGCTCTCCACGTGCCCCGATGTACTCCCCGCCCCTCTCTGTCTTTTCGTTTTCTCTCCCTCTTTTTTCGTCTCTCTCTCTCTCCCCCATTGTTTGTGTCAGGCTGCAGATCTGACTATCGAGAAGAGCTCGGTGCTCAAGCCAAAACCAGATCCTTCAACGCTTGTGTTTGGCAAGCAGTTTTCAGACCACATGCTAACCATCAGCTGGTCTGCAGCAGGAGGATGGGAGAACCCTCAGATCAAGCCCTTCCAGAATCTGTCCCTTCACCCTGCATGCTCAGCCCTGCATTACTCAATAGAGGTGAGAGAGCACAAGAGACACGACTTTTTCCTCATTTAGCATAGCATACCTGAGTTCTATCAGATGCACTGCAACAATGAGAGTAAAAATGTGGTAATTACAGGGATAGATTACCCAAAATGGTAAATTTACTCTCACTCAAGTGGTTATAAACATAAATGCATTTCTTTCTTCTGTTGAACACAAAATATATTCTGAGTATTGTTGGACAAAAAAGCAGCCATTGACATCCATATATGGAAGTCAATAGCTGTTTTTTACCAGCATTCTTCAGAATATCTTCCTTTGTGTTCAGCTGAAGAAATGAACAGATTTGGAACAAGTGGAAGATGAGTAAATTATGACAGAATTTTCATTTTTGGGTGAACTATCCCTTTAAGTGACTGCATTTTTTTTCCCTTGATGATGTCATTAGAGTGGTTTATGTACATTCACAAAGCCAATTAGCTAAAATGATAAAATATTCTGCTCATTGTAAAAAAAGGAATATCTCGATATCCATTGTACTTTTGCATCCTATGTCATTTTATGTATATTCCCAATAAACATACTTGTATGTAAAAAATAATGATTACCATAATTCTAAGATGACAATGTGACTTTGAACTGCTCGCAGACTCGAAATGAATAAATCTGCAGGGTGGTACTAGTCTGAGCTCTCCAATTATTCACTGTTACTAGTTTTCCAGTTGTAATTAAGAGTTCTAAAGAGAAGTGAAAGCTTTTTACTAGTCTGAATCCTGTAATTATGACAAGTTTAAAATGGCAACTGACATGAACAAACTTGTAGCAACAAAGGAAACAGAAACGCAGGGAAACTGAGTAATACAAACTATATTTTCACCAAACAGAGCATTACTGACACGTGTTGAATAAAAAAGTATATGTTAGGGGTGTTAACCAATTTGATTACAATTATGTCATCAATTTGATCCTCAATTTGCAATTTAACTTGACATATACACAGTTTTGTCATTAAATACAAGCAGTCAGAATTATAGACTGAACCTTTCATTCAAAAAAACACACTTCTTGAATGTATTAAACATCAAATAAGCAGTAATGAAATGTTCAGCATTGTGTTCCACTGCTCATTGAGTGGGAGAGATTGAATTTTATATGTTTTACCATGTTTTATTGCATCTTGGGTTCTGCTGTACCTTTAGTGTCAGTTAAAGACTGTTCTAGCAATCTCAAGCAGCGAAATGTATCCAGATGTGCGTTAGGCTTTTAAAATAGTTGAAGCATTTTTAATTGCCCACCGTGATATGCTATTTACTTGCGCATCTTGCCTCCCTCGCCATAGACAAATGACATCAGAAAATCAACAGTACATCATAACCAGTTCTGGTCTGTTACTAAATAACAAGAAATTATTATTTTTTGACACCTCTAATATATATATATATATATATATATATATGTATTTAATCTTGTATTTTTTTTAGTTGTTTGAGGGACTGAAGGCCTTTCGGGGAGTAGATAACAACATCCGTCTCTTCAGACCTATGCTGAATATGGAGCGCATGCACCGGAGCGCTGAAAGGAGCTGTCTGCCTGTTAGTCTTCATCTGTTTAATTTACACAGCTACTTCAGCTTAATGGCTGATGCTCAGTGATATTATCACATTTCACTTAACTCAATCTGTGGACTGGATCTCCTAAACGTATTCTCTCCTTCTCTCTCTCAGTTGTTTGATAAAGCTGAACTGCTGAAGTGCATCAATAAGCTCGTTGAGACAGACCAAGAATGGGTTCCTTACTCCACAGACGCCAGCCTCTACATCAGACCAACATTTATAGGAACTGAAGTAAGTAACCTTAGATGTTAAAAAGTCATCAGATTGAGGATTTTAGTGTTTTCACCCTTCTTCTTATTTCAGCCTTCTCTAGGCGTTTCTCGAGCCGGTCACGCTTTGCTGTTTGTCATCGTTGGACCCGTTGGACCTTATTTTGCCACTGGAAGTTTTAATCCGGTGTCCTTGCTGGCAGATCCTCGATACGTCCGGGCCTGGAGGGGTGGTGTCGGAGAGTACAAAATGGGCGGGTGAGTTTTTTAAAAGTGCAATCACATACAGAGCTGAATGATTAGTTGTAAAAGATTCTGATCTTCATTTAAACACATTTAAACACCAATATTATTCCTAAATGACATTGATTTAGCTATTTCTATTAAAACTATAACAAGTGCAATCAAAGCACATCGTTCAGGTTTGCATTTGACCCAGAGAAAACAGTCATATTTGTATTTCTGTGAGATAAAACTTAATAGTTTGGATATAGACACCTTTTGAAAGTGATTTAAAGCTTTTAATAAAGATTAAATCATGTACATTGTTGTGCTAGTAGGTGGTAACTGTTAAAAATATGTGTCAATGAAACGTTAGTTCAAGAGTTTCATTCTAAATGCGGATTCAGTAATGACACAAGTGAGGTCTTTATAAGTAAGCCTTTGAATATTTCATTCATTCAGTCTTTATTCATTTATTTTTTATTATTTCAAATCTTTAAACAGACAACATCAGCATTTTTTTAGAATCTGTAGTACATAACTTTTTTTTGTTTGTTTATGCATGTATTCAGAATTGTGATCTCCATTTTAAACAAAAGTGTGATTCTTAGTATATCCAGGATTGTGCAGCTCTAATACAAGCATAAGCATGAAAGCATTACTCAGACTTTCATTTTATTTTTATTGTTTTTAGTTTTTGTAATCATAAGCAAAAGCGAGTAGCGTTGAGCCACAATGTAACTGTTGGCAATTTTGTGCACTTTATTACAATTTCTTTTCTAATTTGCCAATAAAGTATAAATTAAAATGCAAAGTGAACGTATACCTAGCGGAAGTTGCCTGCAAATATTTATCCAGGCAAAATAAAAAGACACCAAATTCAAAAGCAGACACTCACATGCTATACCGGCGTCTCCAATGACCAAGATTGATATAAACATCACTGAATTGGAGGAACCAATCTGTCAGGAACCTCACAAGTGCCCAAAATTTGCAGTTTGTGTTTGTATCTCTTTTATTCTGTTGATGTGTGATCCAAATATTCTAGCTTGTGCTGTGTTTCTATGGAGATCCCAGTGTAAGCTGCCATTACAGCCCATTGTTTTGCCTGCCACATAGATCACAGTACACAAAAATCCACACAGATCACACAGACACAAAAATATGTGTTGAAATGTAGTTATAGTAATTTTGTTATTTTGTCTTCTTTTTATATATATATATATGACTCTGTTTGGTTAGATTTGTATTTTTTTCACTTCTGACTGCTGTCTTGTTCACTCAAAAGCATCTTACTAATTTTAGTTGACAATAACAACACCAGTAGGTTGCTTAACTAATTTTGCAGGATGGTGATGCGTTTCTTTTTTATTTGGTGAGATCATGAATGGCAAAAGAGCCATTCCAGATCTGCTGGAGTTTATTTGTTTGTCGTGCTCCATTGCCCTCTCAATGCCACAAGCCAAACATTTGTGTTTCATCTAGGAGTCTAGGATTAGCATTTCTACGTCAGACTGTTCAGAGAATTGTAGTAGCTTTACTAGTCTAGTCACATGCAACTTGGGATTGCTGTGAATCCTCACCCTTCACTTTAACGCTGCTCTGCTTCTGTTTATGTGCTTTATATCTGCCGGTACTCACTGTCTTATCAGTCCTTATCTGACCGTCACATTAAGCATTTAAGGCCCACTTTAGCAAAGCTCTTGCTGCTGCCCTTTAGTGTTCAGATAATGTGTAGACTGTTTATATAATGAATTACAGTGTTTTACTGTTGATTATAAAGCTCTTTCGTCCTCGAATGTGTGTTTAAATGTAGTAATGCGGCTGTGTTTAATGATCTGTAATTGTAATGATCTGTAAATGATCTGTAAAATGACTGCTGTAATTGTGGCTTCTGTTTGTCAGTAACTATGGGCCGACAATTGCTGTCCAAAATGAGGCGGCGAAGCAGGGCTGTCAGCAGGTCCTCTGGCTGTACGGAGAGAGTGAGGAGATCACGGAGGTCGGCACCATGAATCTCTTCATCTACTGGACCACAAAGAAAGGAGGTGAGATGCTGAACTGCTTCCAGAAACTGTGCTTCGGCAGTTTGAGTGTGTGGTTTAGTTGCATTTAGGCCTCATTTACATCTGTTGTTAGGATTTGTTTTTGACAATCTAATTGTACAAGTGTTAATGAGTTAAAGGTGCAGTATGTAAATTTGACACCCAGTGGTTGAACTAGGTATTGCACTCATGGATCAAAACAAATGCAAGCGCAGGTTGTCAGATTGAGGACAGGGGCGAGTGATTTAAACCGTGTTCTAAATAAAAGCAACAGCACACGATAGAAAGAATATTTTCCATATTAAAAGGAGTTTTTGTCCTAACCAACACCTCGAACTGATATATTAGAAACAGCTTCTATTTCTTGCAGCTGAACAACAGAAAACTATGACAATGATCACCTCAGGTAAACCTCATGTGCTTTATTCAGTGTTAAATCCTAACAATGTGAGTTTGAATGTCATTTTACATGACATTCATTGCTAAAAGCAGCAGCAGATGTTCACCTCAGACCATTAAAATAAAATAAACCGTTTGAAATGTATCTTTAGAACTAAACACATATGAGTTATTCAGCATCTACATTTAATAATGTTATAGTGGGTTAATATGTAGTAAATAGATTATAAACCCTACCATTTCGTGAGTGAGGGCATATTCTGTGCTTCTGAATGGCTGTATTTAAATTTCTGTTGTGTTTCGTCTAGTGCAAACAGCCAAATTGCTCATCACTGCTTACCTCATCACGAAGCGTGTTGCTTGGACACGCGGTTACAACGTAACCTGCTCACCTAATGTTTACATTTGTAATATTTCTATTATTTGCTAATTAATAACCTCATGTGAAACTGAATCTGCATCTCATTTCAGAGTCTGCTACTGTCTACGGGAGGTCACATTTCGGTCACGGACGCATGCTTTCAGAACCTTTCTGAATTAATAAATGAAATGCGTGATTTTTCTACCAAGGCAGCCCGGGGTGCTGAAATATAATTGGCTAAACTGGTATTGGGCAGGTTAAAAGAACCAAAACAAAGACAGCGTTCCGGCACGGAAAACACATTTTCAAAACAGAATATCTGACTTCAGCATTGTTTTTCAGATAAACAAGTATGTTCACTTTGCATGTTTCTTAAATACCTGCAAACATATTATGGTATTTTTATGCTTTAGAAGAGCCAAAACATAACAACATACAAAACATAACAAAACTTACATACAGCACCTTTAATTTAACATTTTGAATTTGTCCATCTTCAAACACTTGAAGAAGCAGTTGAATACTCATCCTAATGTGGTCGAATGCATTAAAACAGAGCGTAAATAAATAAGAGGGAGGAGTTATGACCAAATGTCAAATACAAGTAGTGTGGAGAAATGCATGCTAATATTAAGTAAAAATGAAGCCTAACAGTTGCTTGTTTAATTGCTTTTCTTTTTAGACCCAAGTATTGAAAATTTGTGGTTGCTGCTAGAGCTGTCTTATGGTGGAAAATAGTGGTGTGTTACCCAGCCTCAGACATCACGTCAAGAACTGCCCACTTTGGCTAAACGTCTGATGCATATGGCACACTTTTCTGGATACACTTTAGTAGATCCTCAGTTGTCCTATGATTTCAATATACAGGATTCAGAATCACACTGCGAAAAAACAAGTCTGAAAAAAAGCTGCGATGTTTATATTAATGACAGTGCTCATTAATAAACATAACTTTCTGAGACATTCATGGATCAGTGATTTACTGCCTGCAACACCCGTCTGTTATAGTGAGGATAACTTTATGATGCAGGTATGCTTGTGTTCTTGTTTTTTTCTAATGGCAGTGAAAAGGGACGAAATACCTTGTTGGAGAAATACCCTGCCCTGCCTTCATAGAAAAATGTTCAAATATCAGGGAATCGTGATATTTATCTATAAGTGAAAAATATAATTCTGTAATTTTGCAATAAATGGTGTTTTTTTATGAGGCTTCTGCTGAAAAGCTGGTTACTTAGATTATTTAAGTTTTATCCAGTAGCTTACGGGGTTTTTGCAGTCATAAAAACCTTCATTTCAGGTTATTGCCATTTGTACACATAGAAAAGTTGCATATGAATAAAATCTCACGTTTTGGAACTTTTTTGTATAATTAATACCCCTTTTTTGAGTAAAAAAACAATCCAATTTTAAGTTTAAGCTCTTGAGTAAAATATTGACCAGGAATAATACTTATGAAGGGAAGAAGGAATTTATTTAAAGTCCTTATAATCATATATGAATGGAACTTAATTGCTTCAAATGAAATGGGAGAAATAAAGAAACCTTATTGTTTCTGGCTTAATTTTTCACTGTCAAAATAGCAGGTCAAGTCAAGAGTTTGTCATGCAGTGTGCCCTGCTGTTTAGTTTAGCATGGTGTTGACATGTAGTCGATTTGTTATTCCCTACAAAATGTCTCCCTCTGCTGGTGATGCACATAAGTGCATCTTAATTTATGGACATTGACTTGTGTTTTCAGAAAAAGAGCTGGTCACTCCTCCACTTGATGGCGTCATTCTTCCAGGAGTCACCAGACAGTCTCTGCTGGACCTCGCCAGAGAATGGGTGATGATAATGATGGAAAAGATGAAAAACCGAAAGGGAGAGTTTGCATAAAGTGAAAGGAAATGGATATACCTCCTATTAAGATTAAGATAATGTTCAGATTGAATATTAGATTAGTCTTAATAGGAGGTAGATTCATTCTAATAGGAGCAGGCAATATTACAATGTTATATTTTTATGATGTAGTTATATAATAATTTTTTCATTCTTTTTTGTGCTTTTTTTTCATTTAATGGTTTACAATTGCTTGTTTTGAAACTTCAAGGCTTAAAAATGCATCACAAGATAATACATCTTTTTTTGTGATTTCACAACACAACATATATCATGTCAGTGTAACTGCTTTATAGACAAATAATCCAGAATCTCTGCTGTTTTATCCTTACTACAGGAATATCACCCATTTTACAACTTTGAGTTAAACTGTTTTATTGGAGATTGTGATTACTAATAACTTTTATTTGTTTTGCGCAATACAAATGGCCAGATATAAATTTACAAATTTATAACACTTACATTTTTAAAAAACTGTAAAGCACTGATTGAAAAAGCATGTGATTTGCTCCAAGTGATGTAATGTCCTCTGGCAGGAAACTCTGAAAGACATTGAAGCATGTCATTTTTTTTCTTCTCATTTATTTGTGCAAAACTGCATAATCCATAAATCCTAGTTTAAACATGCCATGTGATAGCTGTTTTGAGGTTAGCATCTTGAGATAAAGCACAAAATGATGGAAGATTAAAAATAAAATTAAAAAGTTTAATAATAAGTATAGCAGTTTGCATTATTTGACCTCAGTAATTGATTCACTTTACTGTAAATTATAAATTTGTTTTATGTCATTCCAGTTTAAAGAAAATAAATGGAAAATGCCTAATGTACCCACAATTCTGTAATGACTTGTTATATATGATATATACATGTAATCTGTTTTAAAGTCTTTGTTGTATTCTGGTTCTGCCGTAATATTTTTGTAATATAGTCATGTGACTTTTTCAGGGGGAATTCAAAGTGACTGAGCGGAGAGTTTTCATGAAGGAGCTGTTGGGGGCTTTAGATGAAGGTCGGGTTTTGGAGGTCTTCGGTTCAGGCACTGCTTGTGTGGTGTGTCCCGTCGGCAGTCTGCTCTACAAAGGACAAGTAAACTTCACTTCTTCAACATATTTTACTGTGCTATTTCGCATGCACATAATATGTACTTCTATAAAGATAATACATAATCTTGGTTCAAACTACACACTATCTCTTAAACAATAACGACGACACATGTTGTTGTATATGTTTACCAAAAGCCTTTTTGCACTTTAACTGAATAAATTTGTCAACCTCACTTTTTTATCTTAGACTTACCAAATTCCTACAATGAAGAATGGGCCAGACCTTGCCAAGCGATTCCACAAGGAGCTCACTGACATCCAGGTATGGAGATTCTCTTTTAAAGTATCATTGTCATGTTTTCTGGTAATACAAGTCATGTTTTTTAGGCATCTGAAACTTGTCATGACTTGGGCTATGCAATTTATTTATTTTTATCTAACAAATCTCTTTGACCCATTCATAAAGACTTCCACTTGCTTAATTTCAAAATTAATGAATGAATTAAATGTTTTGAGTGATTCATTTAAATGAATGACCAGTTCAGTGAATTACTTATGTAAGGGTTTTTTTTTTCTCACTAAACTATCCAAAAAGCACTAGAACAGCTTTATATAGTTTGCTGACTCGTGTTCTTACATTATCCCAAATTATTTGAAGAATGTTTACATCCAGAGAAATTTTAACTAGTGACACAGAGTGTGTCCTGAGTCACCATGCTAATGACGTCACACACCCTTGATCTCCAGTTCAAAACAGGGAAACGCCAAAGATGCATAAATATGTTGTGTGTTTTATCAGACTTCACAGAGCATTAATATCACAGAACCCTAAAATGTATTTACAATGATAAAAGTATGTTCTTCTTCCTCGTGATCACGACTGTAAGAACCGAAAGTGGTGGATTATGACATAGTAAAAGCTCTGCTGCTTTCCTGCTGTAGGATGTAATGAAGACCACTGCCTTGATTCCACACTGTCTTGGAGTCATTAAACTACGTTTTTGTTTGTTGTTAATACGCACCCTCTAGTGGTGAACATTACAGGTCTTAGTCAAGCATTACCTAAAGGATTTAATGCAGAGCGAGAGGAACTAAAATGTATGTTTTTAACTAAGGGTTTCTGTACACCCAGCCGGTTGTTAAGGCAGAATAAATCCTGACAGGCTTAACAGCAGCCCGACTCAAAGTCTTTTCTTTTAATTAGGGCTTCCGGAAATTATAAAGTTACTAAAATTATAAAATATTATTTATACACGAGTGCAACTTATTTGTGTTTTATTTCTCTGAACAAAGCAGTTTTGATCCAGATTTACTTTTTACATTTTCTGGAAAATGCAGGATTGAATTCCTAGTACATTCATAACTTTACACTCTCTCCGTGTTGCAGTATGGACGCCTTCAGAGGGACTGGGCGCCACTGGTCGTCTAACCGATCGGACGCAGGTTTCACATCACAAACCTCTCTCATCTCACCGGTTTGTGTGTGTGGACTTCCCAGACAGGACTGTTATTCTACAATAACAATAACCTTTCAAAACAGAAAACCACCTATTAAATATATGCAGTCTGTCCGAACCAGCTTACATCCCGCTTGCTTTAGAGGTCTTTATTGCACAATTTATAGCACTAGAAATCGTCCTTAAACCCGTCGAGCACAAGCGTCATAAGCCATATATAAGCAAAGGCACAAGCGAATATGTTCTCCTTGCAGTAGTTACTGATCCAGTGTGTAAAAAACCTTTTTAGCAATCCGTCATGCTTTGTGGTTTTCTTTTTCGTTAAAAATGCTTCACTCTTTTGTCTCTACAACTTTTAACTATTATTTTTATATTGAGGGAATGGTGTTAAAGGAACACTTCACTTTTTTGGAGACTCATTTTACATTTAACATTTTTTGAATCCAGTCAGCAGATCTAGCTGGAGCACTTATAGTTTAGCTCAGCAGAGGTCATTGAATGAGAGTAATAGTTTCTAGCCAATAGCAGTCTAGAAAATTGTAATTTTAAAATTTTCAGTCGATTTAGTCCACAAAGTAACTACAGAACAGTCAAGCTTTAAGTAGGAAAATTATTAAAACATTTTTGAGCGAGGTGCTAATGGTCTAATTTGTTTCAGTGACCTATGCTAAGCTAAGCTAATAGTGCTCCCATCAGACCCGAAGATCAGCTGAATGGATTCAAAAATTGTAAAACGGAACAGTTTATTTGAAAGGAAGCTGTAAAATTAGCACCCCCCCCCCCCCCCCCCCCAAAAAACTGAAGTGTTCGTTATCAAGCAGTTGAGGATCACACTTTAGCACGCTGTCATTTTAATGCAAACATTACTTCACAGAGCCTCTTGTTTGTTTGTGTAGCATAAAAGAATCGAGCGTCATACTTGTTTTCGTATTAGGAGTGCTAATTATTCAGTTATTATCCATTCAAACTGTTCTGTTCCTTGATAAAATACACTAAATTGTTTTTAAAAAAAATCTAATCATAAACAACGTGTAAATGAATATAAATGTTTGTCTAGAGAATGATGCTACTTTAAGGTCAATGTATTGGCGCCAGATTTAGATGAATTATTTTAAAACCATGAGCTGAACTTATGCACGCACAAAGGGGCTTCAGGACGGCCCAGACATAGCAGCTCTAGAGACCACTAGAAATTGATGTGGTAATCGTCACTAGGCTGTGTGTTTGCCTGTGTGTGTGTGTTAGAGATATGATATCTTGAACAACAATGTGAGCTGTATATACATGTGTGTGTGAAATGTGTGATGTTCGCTGGACATGTAGAATGTATTGGTTTTAACTTATTTCTGGTGTCGTTTTAGTAGTTACACGGCTATAATACATATCGCTGCTGTTTTCCTTCATGAACTCTCTCATGTTGTTTTTTCCCCTTCATTGTAAATGAGTGTTTTAATGCTTGCACTCGACTCCACGGCTCTTTTCTTCAGTTTAAGTGCCTGACGGAGTTAGTTTCTCTTTGCTCTTTCTCGTCTTTTTGTCTGTATTGACCTGAAGGGGGCGCTGCTGCACCCATGTTTGGTTTGTTTTGTTTTCGGAGGGTTTTCAGAAATGTCTTTACTTTTTCATGTTACTGTATTTTTACAAATAAACTCTATTTACACCCAAAAATGTAATATGGGTTTTGATTAAACTGCATGCAGGCATTTGTTTCAGTAGTTTTATGTTAAGCACTTGGTGACCGTATTATGTTTGGAAATGTTATGCACACTGCACACTTTCGTTTATATTTATTTCACGTACTTTTATTTGGGTTATTTCCATAGACTGGGTATTACCTTCTTTATCGCCAGTGTAATTAATCGCCTCGTTTTTTTTAAATAAATAAAAATGTAAAATGGACCCTTTTCACAAGCCTGTTATGACGGGTTTAACGGTCATTATAATCTTAAATCCTTTAAAGTTTTTAATACTTAGATTTTTTTTAAAACGTATGAACATTTATATGCATTTATGTATGTATTATATCATCTTTGCGTCAAATTACAAAAAACGAATTACCGCTTATGCGAGGTGTTTGTAACGCAGCGTCTATGGGGCTGAGCGTAC
>CAIGQW010000272.1:13653640-13708628 GCA_903798125.1 Danio choprae
TGCGAGGTGTTTGTAACGCAGCGTCTATGGGGCTGAGCGTACATTTGTCGTTATTCTCTCCTCTGGTTGCCGTCATCAGTCTCACACAATTTTTTTTCATTTTTTTTAAAGTCTTGATAACACCATCCTGGAGATTTTCTTTGATTATTTCAGCAAACAGGATCGTAAAAAATGATTGGTTGTATTCTCCCATTCACTGCGCTCTGAGTTTACCCAGCTATGACGCCTTCAGCTACTGACAAACCCGGAAATGTGAAATGCTCTATTAAGCAAAATCAATTAATTGCCCAAGTTTAATATTTTTACTCATAAATGGCACATTTAACAAACCATACTGACATTTTTTTAAACCCAAGTCTTGTTTGCTGCCAAGCACGCATACAGTTTTGACATCATATGTGGCTATAAAATGTTTTAAAATATCTTGACATGCTTCAATTATATTTTTTAATATAAATGTAAATGTAATGTTTGTGGATTTATTTTAATAAATTGAAAAACATTTTTGATAACATTTGTCAATATTCTAATAACCAAAAACAAAGAAATATTAGTTAAATGGTGAAATATTGGTACACCAGGGTAGTATTTGTTCAGCTTGTAAAATACATGATCATTAGTTTTGACAGTATTGTAAGAATCACTAACAGTTACATCATAACTTATAACAGTTATAATCATTATAAGTTAATAGACTTAATTTTGAAACTATATATATATGATGAAATCTGAATTATTAATAAACCCCTTTGATTTTTTTTTTCTTCTTTATTTTTATATTTCCCAAATGATGTTTAACAGAGCAAGGGAATTTTCACAGTATGTCTGATAATATTTGTTCTTCTGGAGAAAGTCTTATTTGTTTTATTTCAGCTAGAATAAAAGCAGTTTTTAATTTCTTAAAAACCCTTTTAAGGTCAAAATTATTAGCCTCTTTAAGCTATATTTTTTCGATTGTCTACAGAACAAAACATCTTTACAATAACTTGCCTAATTACCCTCTCCTGCCTAATTAACCTAATTAACCTAGTTAAGCCTTTAAATGTCACTTTAAGCTGTATAGAAGTGTCTTGAAACCTTTATACAGCTTAAAGTGACACTTAAAGGCTTAAAATCTCGTAATCTCGTAAAATATTATTTACGGTCATCATGACAAAAATAAATCAGTTATTAAAAATGAGAAATCTTCTCTCCGTTAAACAAAAAATTGTGTGGGGGAGAATAAACAGAGGGGCTATTAATTCAGGGGGGTTAATAGTTCTGTTGATAATAGATCTATCTATCTATCTATCTATCTATCTATCTATCTATCTATCTATCTATCTATCTGGGGTGCATTTGAGTACACCCCATTTTGAAAATGAATATTTGTATCCATTTCTCAGTGAATATAGGCAATGTATTTTAGTGCATTTAAACTAAACAGATATATTTATTAAAATATTTTAGTCACCAAACATATTTATAAATAGAAGGATAATACAATTAAATTCAAGCTAAATATTGCAAAAAGAAAAATAATTAAAACCTACAAAATTTCAACAAAATTTTTCTATTTTTTTGCTTCTCTTGATTTTTTTTTCTCTTTTTAAAATTTGTATTTAATATTTTCCTATAACATATACGTTTGGCTGTACTAGTTTTTGGACCTTTATCGTAAGTTATTTTGTTAGATAAGCTCCAGATTTGGCTTCAGTACTGACTAATCTAATGTATATGCACAAATATAATATTGTATAGCTTCCTAAAGATAGGAATTTAAAAGGTGTAATTGTATATGCTGAGCACTGTAGATAGATAGATCAACAAAAAATTATTTAAATCTAAAATAACACTAATTTATGATGTGCATGGAGGTTTTGTGGATTCGGTTTCATCTTTTCTGCTTTTAGTGTGTCATAAACACCACAATGAAAGTTTTTGCAGATTTATTTAGGGCTATGTTCTTTTCAAGATGTTGTTGTTTTCATGTACAGATAACGATCATTTTAAGAAATGTTTTTTAAAATTAAATGAACCCATAACCATACCATAACCATACAATGTCTGCCAACATTTTTCATCATCAGTAAACAAGAAATAAAACTTAAGTTTAACTAACTTTAAACGAGAGAAAAAAAGTATCCACTAATAAAGTACATTATTCAATCCCTCCAGGATTTTGCAAGGATATTTATTTTATATCTTTGTTGCCCAAAATGCCAGCTTTTCTTAAAACCTATTTCATCATTTGCATAAAATCTTTTGTTTTGCTGTGAAAATACAGAAAAATCTTGTAAAAAAGTTTGTTTGTTTTTTTTTTAATCTCAAGATCCATTAAACTCCCAAAAACCTCCTGGAGGGAATGAGGCTCATGAGGTAAAGATTTCAGTAAATAGAAACTACATCGTCATTCTGCAAACAGACAGAATCAGGAGTTGATGAAGTCTGCTGTGCATTCATTCTCTTATTTTTGTTGTGTGCAGGCAGGCAGTATTAGCATTCTGAGCTTTCTTATTTAGTCTGGCTGTCTTTAGGAGAGTCTTCATCAAACACAGCGGTGCTGATGTGGCCCAGAGGGTTGTAGATGATGGCCTCCACCTCTCCACCACCGTTAGCCGTTTTCTGGAAGTGGATCTCCAGGTTGTCCTGCAGGTTGTCTTTGTCCATGATGTCAGGGATGCCCGTAAGCAGAACTGTGCGCATACACACTGAATTGCTGATCTGAAAGAGAAAAACAGTCCGCTTACTGGTGTTAAAGTGTCCATGTTATGTAATGCTTGAATGTAAACCATCTGCATAGTTCAATAATCATGGATAAATGGAGTCATCGTCTGATTTTTTAGCTATTCCAGTTGTATTTCCTGCGAAAAAGCTATGTACTAATATGGACCACTATCATAACATCTGGGCCATCTGTCCAATCTGACCAGCACAGCAGACTCTCAGAGAGAAGGAGTTTGAACAAAATAAACCTTAAAAAGAAATTTTACCTAAAAATTGAAACATTTTAGAATGATAATTTTGTCATTCGATATGTAGGAGGCCTCACAGTGGCGCAGTGGGTAGCACGTTCGCCTCACAGCAAGAAGGTCGCTGATCGCTGGTTCGAGCCTCGGCTGGGTCAGTTGGCGTTTCTGTGTGGAGTTCGCATGTTCTCACTGTGTTGGCGTGGGTTTCCTCCGGGTGCTCCGGTTTCCCCCACAAGTCCAAAGACATGCGGTATAGGTGAATTGGGTAAGCTAAATTGTCTGTAGTGTATGAGTGTGAATGGGTGTGTATGGATGTTTCCCAGAGATGGGTTGCAGCTAGAAGGGCATCCGCTGCGTAAAACATATGCTGGATAAGTTGGCGGTTCATTCCGCTGTGGCGACCCCAGATTAATAAAGGGACTAAGCCGAAATGAAAATGAATGAATGATATGTAGGAGACTTTTATTTATTCAGGAAAACATTACGATTTTTTTCTTTCAACAATAAATCAGGGTTGGAAACTGGGAAACGTTCATTTTTCCATGAACCTTCCATTTTTTTCTGACAATAAGAAAAGAGACAATGTTACAGTGTCTTTTACGAGACAATTAAAGTGATATTTGACCATGGATTTTGCTATGTATATTATGATAAAATACAAAAAAAAAGAAAAGAAACGACTGTCATGAAGATTAATTTATTGTAGCAGTATTCCAGAACAAAATTGCAGACGTTAATAATACACTGTAAACAAATATTCATTAATTAACAGGTTCCGTTTTTCGTGATTAACACATTTTTTTTCTGTTTATTTACCATTATGAATTGCATTTTGGGACCTTGATCTCTCCTCTGTTGGCTTTTAATGTTGCAAATTCAACTGTGTAGTTTAACAAAGTGACTTTTATTGTGATTTTAGTAGTGTGAGACAATATATTGTATATAAAGAGAATTTAGTCTGTAAAATAACAGAAAAAGTACTGCCAGTTAATTACCAGCCTTTTTTAACATAATTAACAACAACAACCCAGGCAATATATCACTTCAAACTAGTAAAAATTAATAAAAGACACTTTTACAAACTTCTCAACATCAAAAGCTGTTGGATGACCACATAGGTCCCATAGTGCAATTGTAAAGCATAAGTAGATGGGAAAAAAACAACGTAACACTGTTAATTTATGGACATTATTTTACAGTCTTGCACAATAGGAGTGATTTAACAGTTTAAATGATGGTGACGCGCTCTGCTTACCTTCATCTCTGAAATCTTGCCATTGAGGAATGGAGTGACCTTTACCTTGTACTTCTTTTTACCAAAGTCTACCTCATGTTCCTGTTTGTCTGTGAGAGGTTTGGCAACTGAAGACAAAAGAGGAAACAAGCATCACAACCTGTTCTGTTGCCCCTGTAAGCTGATATGTGTCAGCCTGAATGGGTTGTTTCTAGAAGGGATACAGCTGTTGCCGGAAGTTAACAATAATTACTTATATTATTTATTGAATTATACATTAATTGTTTTTTTGTTAACCCTAAACCCAACCTTCACAGTGATGTAAAAAGAGTAATTATACAGAGTATTAATCAAATTTCTATTATTAAATTACCCATTAAATTGTATTTTATTAATGTCGACCCCTACACTGTAAATAAAATCTGTTAATTACAGTTTACGGTTGTGAATGGTATCTTGATCTCTGCTCTGTCGACTTTTGATGTTGAAAATTGCGTTTAACAAAGTGACTTTTATTGATATTTTAGTAGTTTTAAATAATATAGTGTATAAGAAATAAAATATAGAGGAATAAGTCTGTAACATAACAGAAAATGTATACTGGCAGTTTATTACAAGGTAATATACCGTAATATACAACACCAACCTAGACAATATATCACTTTAAACTGTTAAAAATTGTTAATAAAAGTCACTTTTTCAGACGTTTCAAGGTTAAAAGTTGTTGGAGGAAAGATCAAAGTCCCATAATGCAATTCAATGGCATAAATAAATGGGGGAAATAAAAACATGAATCACAAAATATGGAAAACTGCCATTTTTTATGGATTTTTGTACAGTGTACACCAACCCTCACATTAATGTAAAATATGAGTTATTTTTCTACAGTGTCACAAACATTTTGCAGCTGTATGCTATCTAGATTTAGCGCCTAAATGTGATGAACGTACCGTTATCCTCCACAAATGTGATGACCACAGTCTTGGAGTCGTGCAGCATGTCTGTGTCCTCTACCTCGCCGCCTCCATTCCTCTTCCTAGAGAAGTGAATGTTCAGTTTGTCTAGTATTCGCTCCTCTGGTTCTTCCATTGGTAAGTTGGAGACTAAGATTCTGTGTGAGCAAACCTGAGTTTCCATCTAACAGAGGGAAAATAAATAGCATTTCACATCATGTTAGCCCACAGAAACACATTGCAATACAAAGCAGTTCAGGAGGAAAACGTACCTCAACATAGCCGGGTACCAGGAACTGAATGGGTTTAGCCTGTACAGTGATGGCACATTCTCCGAGCGCCACCACATGCTTCTGCTGGCTTAAGATATTCTGGGCCACTGAACAGGGAGTAACAGAAGAGAGATAGGTTTATATATTTTATACATACTTTATAAACATTTTATATCTTGGTAATAAGCAAGTAGTTAATAGCATGAGGCCTAATTAAAGTGTTACCATATTTATTTCTTCTGAATAAAGACTTATTTCTTTTAGTTTAGCTTAAATGAATGCAGTTTTAAAAGTTTTTTTAAAATAAACTTTAAGGTCAATATTATTAGCCTCCTTAAGACATTTTTTTTTTTAAACCACCGAACTTGCCTCCTAATTAACCCAGTTTTAAAGCCTTTGAAATTGCACTCATCATGGCAAAGACAAAAGCAATAAGTTAAGAAATTAGTTGGTTTCGTAATATGCATTACTAAGAACTTAATCTGGATGACTTTGAGGGTGAGTTTCTCAATATTTCGATTTTTTTCTATTAAAATAGTTGTATCTCAGCCAAGTATTGTCCTATACTAGCAAACCATACATTAATGAAAAGCTTTTATTCAGCTTTCAGAACTTCTAGAAATTGGAAATTGTAACTGGTTTTGCTTAATGGAAGCAGTAGGTCATCCTGCTGCTTCTCAACTATACTGACTTTCGAATACAGTGAATTCAGATATACTACTCGAATCGTGGACTGTTGTTCTCTTTTTATAGCACTATGTAGTGCAGTACAAACATGACTACTCAATGAACAGCAGTAGTCAGAGCTGTTCTTCATAAGTTATATCACCATAAGTTATATCACCCTGTTCTAAACGCTCGGTTCGAGTACAAAGGATGGGCTCTCAATTTGCACAAAACTATTGCTTTCTACTGTGATGACACAAGTTCAGACTATTACATACCATCCTCCTCCTCAAAAGTGATCAGGGCCATTCCACCTTCCATCGGATAAACTATATGGGATTTCACATCAAAACTCGTAGCATGTGCACCATTTTTTGTCTTTCCCTCAAATACAACCTTCCTCTCGGGCACTGCTGTAGAGATCTGTGGAGTCAGTGTAGAGAGTCGTATTTTGTTATATTTTTCAAATTTATAAGAATAAAGGCGATATAGAAGGTCATTTGAGTTATATTGGTATATGTTCTATATCAGCATGCATTGTACTGATAGTATAATATAAAGTCACTTGGTCCGTTTAGTTCAGCAACTATGATAAGTGTGAATATTTTACCTCAGTTTGCTTTTTCAGGCTGCTGTTTTTATTGTCCAGGCTTTGCAACTCCTCCTTGATTTTCAGGATCTCCATCTGCAGCTTAGTATTCTGACTTTCTATAGTCCTGCATTTCTCCTGCACACAGAAGATCCCATTTAGACAGACAGACAGACAGACAGATAGATCGATAGTGTAAAAAGTGTCTATATTTAATAATACAGACCTTGTCAAACTCAATTTTTGCACTACGTTTCTTGTTTTCATCCTCATTTGACTCTTTCTTCTCCTCAGCTCGCTCTCTAAATTTCTTGGCAAAATCTTTGTTGCTTTTAATGCCGTCTCTCAGTATTTTTTGCTCATTCAGTAACGCTTTATACTGATTCTGTGGACAAATAACAGAACACAATGATTTAGGGTTTGTAATCTGGTTGAAAGCTGTCCACATTTACACGTCTTCACACACCTTGCATTTGTTCATCTCCATCTGTACATTGTTCAGGGGTCCCATAGACTCACAGTCCATTAGATCGCAGAAATCCTGAGTTGACACATAAAACAGTTATTATACACAATATAGAAGCTAATGATAATAAACTCTTTGCCGAAGCACTTCCTTTACCTCAGTAGACATTTCTATTGACACCTGTGAAGAAACAGAAAGCATTGTTCCTTAGATACTTGTTTACAATCTGTGAAACCTTTAAAATACTGTTTTTCAATTAATCCTAAAGATTTGTATCTCACTGAACAGACAATCAAGGTCTAAAAAGTTAAATCTAAGCTTTAGTATGAACTTTACAAAGTTTGACACAATAAATCCTTTGAGAAAATCAACTATGGTTTTATTACAGTAAAGGTGTTTTGATCATATTTGTTGGCATATTCATATGAGTTGATGTGGGGGGGGAATCACATCGAAGGTTAAATATTTAGCTAAGTATTTTCATATAAACTAACTTTTGGTCTTTTTTTAATGGCGAGAACAATGTTGACAATAGACTACACTTTCACTTTACTTGAACTTTTTAACAACAAGTCTAACATTAACTTTTGTAATCACAAAATCTATACTTGTTACGTGTCATGATCAATAATTTTGAACATAATTATAAGTAAACAAATGAAACACGTACCGTGATGAAGCAAAGCGAGGAGTCAGTGCGGTTTCGCTTTCGTTTCAGGTACGTCTGGGCGTTCCAAGCAGGCTATAGTCGCTGTTTTATTTACATCATACATTATTATATGTTTATCTAATTTTTAAAACTATATATTTATCTACTTAAATGCCATATATGCAGGGGGTGCTTAAAAAAACAATTACACTCGGTTGTGGAAGAAAATAGGCTTCCGTTTTGTTCATGACCGTGTATGGATTCCCATGTTAGATTATTATCCATAATAACAATCTTACATTATTTATTTGGAATACTCATCTATTCAAAGAGATACATGTGAATCACACAACGCTTCTTTAAAGCTATAAGATTTAATTTATTATAAGTGATATTGCAATGGGCATATACACGTATTAAAACACATGACACGCGTCTGTTAATGATTGACAGCTGCATCAACCAAAGGCAGACCCAAAGTCAGACCTCTAATATAAGGCGGAGCTTTGAAGAATTTTACATTTAAGAGCAGTATTTAATTAATTCAAGCACAGTGTGGGGACGCAGCGAGGAGACACGGTAAGACAATATATATTTTTTCGTCTTTGAAGTACTTGTGCCTTTTCAGACCGCATTGTAAAAGTTTCGTGCAAGCGTGTTTTGCTCCTTGTGGATCATTTTCCATCATCACGCGTCATTTGTTGCTGTACGAGATTTATTTCCTTCAATGAATTGGGAATTAAACTGACAAACTCCGTGCCGAAACAGGATTTTAGCTTTAGTTTTTGTAGTTGTTGTGTTATTCATTTATAGTTTAGTAGCATATGTTTGCGTTGAAAAATAAATAAGGTGTTTTAATTAGATTAGATTGATTTATATTCTCTGCTCACACAGATCGGTAACTTGGACCCCTCGGATCCACGGACTGATCATTTACTTTCCGCTGTTGACAAATCCACCTGTTCAAAAGGTAAGTTACCATTTAATTTACTCCTGAAGAGGTTATTGATGTGCCTGACATGAATAGAAGTTTCTGAAATTCATTTGACAGAGAAAAACAGTGATATCTAAAATTAAGTGCCTGTTTTAAAAAAAACAACAACAAAGAACAAACGACAGATTAGGTATCACACACTAAGTTCCGTCTTTTTTTTGTACAATGTGGTTTGACAAACATATGGGTATTTCCATTTGTCAAGAATGAGCATAAAATTCCATACTTCTAATTTATTGTTGCTCAGAAATAATTAAGCCAACAAGACACTGATAAACTTTATCACCTGATTTTATTTGCTGACTTTTTTGTGTGACACAATTATAATGTTAGTTTCAGTCATTGTTTCTAAGGTCAGCGTAGTTTTTTTTTTTTTTTTTAGAGATCATCTGCCTCCACTTTCATGATGTGAAAGAGGAAATGATACAAGACTTAATACTTTATACTTGTACTGTTACAGTTGCAGGAGTTTTTTTTTTTACTGCATTAATAATTTTGTTTGCATGATAAAATCTTGTGACATATTCTCTCTCTCATGCTCTCTCTCTCTCTCTCTCTCTCTCTCTCTCTCTCTCTCTCTCTCTCATGCTCTCTCTCATGCTCTCTCTCTCTCTCTCTCTCTCTCTTCATCCAGATGTTGAGACTGACAGTAGGCCTCGCTGTGGTGACCCTGGTTATTTGCTCACAGTGCCCCAATAATGAAGTGTGTGAAGCAGGCCAACCCTGCTGCCAGGATCCCACTGGTGGCTTCAGCTGCTGCCCTTTCCATCACGTGAGAAAACGATACATAAGCAGTTAGGTGGTAGAAAGTAGATCAGAGGAACTAAAAATGCAGTTATATGGAAGGTGAAGTGGTCTGTCTTTTTTTTTTTTTTTTTTTTTTTATTACGTTCAGTCAGATAGTCTTTACTAGCACCCTTTCCACATCCACACTGTCAGCTCATTTTATAATGGTTATGATAAGGCACTCCAATAGTGTGAACATGCAAACCACTTCACTATTTAATGACTTTGCTATTCAAAGAGCTCAAAGAAATTAGGCTAATCAGATGACCAGATGTAGAACTCGATTAACCTGTTAGCCCATGCTACGCTGAGTGCTTAGTTACAGGAGTGCTGATGAGTTTAAGAGATAGTTCGCCCAAAAATATAAAATTCCCTCAACATTGACGTTTTTATGAATTTCATTCTTCCGTTGAACACAAAACATTCACTTCCATTGACAGAAAAATGGACTGGAAGTGGACTATGACTTTGGAAATCAATGCCTGCTGCTTTCTAATGTCCTCTGAAATATCTTCATTTGTGTTCAGCCGAATAAGTAAATTTACCTTTAATTAACTTTTATTGGGGGCGATCCAATACTTAAACTGTGTATTGACTGATTTTTTGCTGGATTATGAACTGGTCAGAATGCTGATACATGTCAATGTTACACTTGATTACACAATGTTTAATCAATACATTATAGAGCAAGAGAAGTCTTGATGCATGTATTCCAATAGTTCTGAATCCACTCTCTTCTGCTTCTGTCAGTAATTATCCATTCACCATTAAAACAGTGTGTGTCACATTTGGTTTTGACAAGCACGACAAAGTTCTCTCCAAGATTATTCAGTGTTCCTATTATATTTGATCAGTAGATACATGCCTATGGTTTTGCGTAAAGGAACTTGTATCTTACTAGAGTTTATTGCTCTTTCTAACTCATGTGACATTCTGCTGGGTGTATGTTTTTTCGAGAAGCTTTTTCACAGATACACAACACATTCAAATTTTCCCTTTGTTCTCGGAAAATTTTATAACAGCAGCGGAAACTCAAGAGTTTCGTTTATTTATTAATAATAGTCACTTATTACTGAATATTAAATGCAAACAGTAATGCATAATATTTGACCAGACATAGTGATGCACTTAATCACTTTTATTTTTTCTCAAAATGTTTTTTTAAATCAGCAAATATTTAGATTTAGCACAATTACTGAGTCCTCGTGAGTTTTCTAGAGTAACACTTACTGCTTTTAATATCCACCAAACTAGTCTGTAATAGTGTTTCTGTCATAAATTATGAATATATATTTTCCATTTGTTGTTTTTCTATAATGATGTAGATCATCAATTGGCTTTGTCAAAACTAGAAATAACAGATTGTGTAAATTAACTATTGTGTATAGCTATCTGAATCATCTGTTACACCAAATGTTTGCCACATTGAAAATATGAATACAAAAAACATACACCCTTTGCTTTTTTTGTAGTAAATATCATGACAATCAACAATTAAATGATTAAAAATCTGATAAAAATGTTTATAACTGGACAAAACCTTTTTTAATATAAACAAACATGAAGTGCACTGTAAAAGTGATTAGGTGTTCGGCTCCAAAAGCCTAGTGGTTAGTTACACATACATTAGCACTACGGTGTTCACGCTGATCCGAGTTCAATTCCCAGCTCGAGGTCCTATGTCGATCCTTCCCCTCTAACTGCTCCCTACACTTTCCTATAATCTCCACTCCGGTTTCCCCCTCAGTCCAAAGCCAGTCGCTATAGGTGAATTGGGTAAACAAAATTGGCCATAGTGTATGTGTGTGAATGTGAGAGTGTATAGATGTATCCCAATTCTGGGTTGCAGCTGGAAAGGCATCTGCTGTGTAAAACATATGCTGGAAAAGTTGGCGGTTCATTCCACTGTGGCGACCCCTGATGAATAAAGAGACTAAGCCAAAGGAAAATAATAATAAACTGCTTGCTCTACAAACAAGTGTGTTCATGACTATATATGAAAATAATAATAATATAATAAGAAAATATCAGTTTGCAACATCAAGAAGTTTAATGAGCTGTTTTTACCGTCTAAAAATCAATGGAAGTGAATGAGATTGGAAGTCTCGAGTCAAAAAGATTCTAATGGCTGTGCCCACTTGTACGTGAAGAATAAGGTCAATAGAGTGAGATACAATAACTTAAAGTAAAGGTCGAAAGTAAGAAAGTAAGATGGCTTATAAATCAAAGTTTTATGTAAATATGCTAAATATTTAAGGATTTATTTAGATACTAGGTGACAGAACATGGTTTGCATATTGGAAAGTCATCATAATGAACTAAAACATGCCTGTGTGTGTTTGCAGGGAGAGTGTTGTGAGGACCACTTGCACTGCTGTCCTGAAGGCATGTTGTGCAGTGTTAATGACTTAACATGTACAAACGCAACACATACACAGCCATTGGCGGACAGGACACTGGTTAAAAAGCCAGACCTTCCCAAAGTGAGACATTATATCAAGAGTCTAAGTGATAGTACTCAAAGCTGATCATCATGCGCTAATAATAACCTCTGTTCCTTAGTCATTCAGAATGATCTTCTCAATGCCTGCAAGTGAAAGCGACATCACCTGCCCTGACGGCTCCTCCTGTCCTGCTGAGTTCTCCTGTTTGCTGATGTCTACATCATACGGCTGCTGTCCAGTAGCACTGGTAAGTGACACGATTACAGGCATATCAACCCAAAACACCAGCTAGCGCTACAGTAAATGCTGTACTTAATGGCCACAAATCAATGGTGGTAAAACACACACTCTTAAAGGGATAGTTCACCTATAAATTATAATTCTGTCATCATTTACTCATCCTTCACTTTGTTTTATTTATTTTATTTAATTTTTTCGGTTGAACACAAAATAAGTTATTTTAATTGTAAAATGCTGGTATCTGGCACCCATTGATTTCGATAGCATTTTCTTATGATGGGCGTAAGCAAAAAATAATTTTTCAAAATATCACCTTTTGTGTTCAGCAGAAGAAAGAAACCCATAAAGGTTTAAAACCACATGAGGGAGAAAAAATAATGAGGTCATTTTCATTTTGGGGCCTCACAGTGGCGCAGTGGGTAGCACGTTCGCCTCACAGCAAGAAGGTCGCTGGTCGCTGGTTCGAGCCTCGCCAGTTGGCGTTTCTGTGTGGAGTTTGCATGTTCTCCCTGTGTTGGCGTGGGTTTCCACCGGGTGCTCCGGTTTCCCCCACAAGTCCAAAGACATGCGGTACAAGTGAATTGGGTAAGCTAAATTGTCCGTAGTGTATGAGTGTGAATGGGTGTGTATGGATGTTTCCCAGAGATGGGTTGCAGCTGGAAGGGCATCCGCTGCATAAAACATATGCTGGATAAGTTGGCGGTTCGTTCCGCTGTGGCGACCCCAGATTAATAAAGGGACTAAGCCGAAATGAAAATGAATGAATGAATGAATTTTCATTTTGGAGTGAACTATCCCTTTAAACTATCCCTACTCTCAATGAGCAAATAAAAGACGACAGATGAGATGCAGCAGCTCATTTCCATAAAAGTTTAATCTACCAAGAACAGTGCAAATTAGGTTGCACACAAGCTTATATGATGATAAGGTGTGTGTAATATACTAATACAGGCCTAAAAATGTGTCAAGACATGCTTTTGGTTTAAATATTGGCATAAGCACCTGTTAACTACTGTAAACCTTAGCATATCACAGTGCATGCTTCATTTCTCCTGCCATAGGGAAGATCTTTTAAGTGCATATGCAATAAGGTCAGCTGTAAAAAATAACTGATTTCAAACTTTTTAATGTCAAATCTTTCAATTAAAAAGGATAGGTCACCCAAAAATGAAAATCTACTCATTATTTACTCTCCGTCAAGTGGTTCTTTATTCTGAGTTTGTTTATTCTGTTGAACACAAAATAAGATGTTTTGAAGAAAGCTGAAAATCTGTAATCAAGAAAAAAACAAATACTATGAAAGTCAATGGTTACAGGTTTCCAACATTTTTCGAAATATGTTCTTTTGTGTTCAACAGAACAAAGAAACTCATGAAGGTTTAAAACAAGGGTGAGTAAATGATGACATAATTTTAATAATCATTATCATAATCATAATAATCATTTTGGGTGGACTATACCTTTAATGTCATTAATAAATGCTGACAGCAGTTTTTGTATTTATTATTATTAAATTAAGAGGTGTTCGTTGGTCACATATCTTTGTGTAAAGAAGAGCTTACAATTCCGGTCACTCATATTTTTATGTGTATGAATGAAGGAATATTATTTTCTATTCTATATTCTTTTCTGTACGAATATATACCTTATCCATGTCATTTTCAGGGTCTTGCATGTTCGGATGGGAAACACTGCTGCCCAAATGACCATGAATGCAGTACTGACAGCAGCTTGTGTGTCAAACAAAAAGGTATGGAACAGAATTAAGGGGGGCTATAGATAGTGATGGTTAAAACATCAACTTGAAAGAAGTTTTACTGTAGTATGACCAAATAGAGTAATTTCAATGTGTTTTTAGTAAAAGTTCAGACTGTTCTTTGTGGAAACGGGACATCGGAGTGTCCTGCAGACACTACATGTTGTCTGGCTGAAGATGGCCAATGGGGGTGCTGCCCCATGTCAAAGGTACTGACACAGTTTTAATACAGTACGTGCAGAGACATTATGTTTGTAGATGAATAAAGGACCCACTACCAATTAAAAAAAATAAAAATTGAGCAAAAACTGACATAATATTTTACCATTTTAAAGAAACGCATCAGTTCTAGCTTAGTAGTACTGGAGGAAAATTATCAATGAGCAGAACCTTATTCCAAAATAAGTCCAAATATGTTACCATGACCATGGAAAACTCAGAGTTTGGCAAGATAATGGTTACCTCAGTCTCAGCAAGTGTTTGAACAGGACTCAGATGAAGCAAAGATGTTGTTCCCAGGTCTGGCTTTAAACCACAACATCATCCTCTAAACCAGATGGTGCCTGATTTACAAGGCTTTGGACATTTTAATGACGAAATATGCTACCTGTCAGATTGTGCTACCAGCATACAGTTTGATAAGGATTGGTGAGATATGAGACTGTAGTATCACCCAATCTCATAACCATTCAAATACAGTTTTGCTAGCATAATCTGTGGGAGTAGAACAAAATGTCAGGACACTGGTGCATTTCCAAGATTGAAATTTATCAAAGAGGAAGAATATAGACCAAATGATGTGATAAATTCTGAAATCTCTTGAGCACAAAAAGTCAAAGACACCTGCCAATAATAGGTCAAATTTACTAACAAACGTACCCAAACTAATCGTGTTTATACAATCCTGTGTTCATAGTAAACAGACAAATCAGGTTTTGTGACATTATATTAACTTGTGACATTATAGTATACTGTAACTAGCGGTAGTCTGTCCAGAAATAGTACTTACCGCCTGGCTTGGAGAGGCCCAGCTAGAAAAGGATGGCTTCACGATATCATGCCCTAATGTGTATTTATTTTTTAGATTTTATATACTGCGCCTTATTCAATCAGACAACAGATATGGCAATCAATTTGGCTGGATCTCCAGCATACCTTCTCTAATTAACTGATCAATTCCCTGCTTGATTTCATCTTACGCCTTACAGTCACAAATCTCACTGCTGTTCATAAATAAAAGAAGGTCTAACCTGTTCTACAAAATCTTGAACCACAGCAGCTTGCTCAGCCCTAGTTGTAAATACACCCAAATATGTTAAAGCTACTATCATTTCTACAGCTGTTTTGAAATGATTATTTTCTTAAGCTCTAAATCCAATTTCATAATGTGTTGCCACTTCTGTTAATTAATCTTTAGACAGCCTAAAGAAAACGGCAGCAAATGAATCCTCTATTTAAACATATTGATGTACATTTTTTAGGTATATTGTGCATTTGTGTTTGGAGAAAATAAAAGTTTTGTTTGTGATACTTGTTTCATTTATGATCATGCAAGAAAACATCCTACTAAGGAATGTGCAGCAGAATGGCTGATAATCAATTTTGTGCATATTTTGCATTGTATAGCCCATGTTTTGTTAAGTATAAAATCTTTAAATTTTTTCAATTTAGTGTTACACATATTTTGATGGTTTAATTCAATCTGCAGGGTCATTAATGGTAAATAATGTGCAAATGTCCCCTCCGGGTATTACTTTTGGACACAACTGTTGTGCATATTTTCTGTAGGCTGTATGCTGTGATGACAAAATCCACTGCTGCCCAGAGGACAGTGTTTGTGACGTCACAGCCTTAAAATGCATATCCTCCACCAACCAGGAGCTGCCCATGTGGGACAAGTTCCCTGCTCGCCTTAGGGCTGAATGGGAAGATCACAAACGTAGGGTATTTTTTAAGAGATTAAATGTTTTTTAACAGCAACATAATTCAGCATTTTACCTCTCTACTTTGAAATCTGCAGAAAAAAGGCCTGAAACTCAACGCACTACAACTAGACCTACAGGCACAACAAGCACTACTACTGCCGTCAACCAAATGACTACGCTGCCTTTCCAACACCAAGGGGGTATGTGGAAATTTGTAGATTACAAAATATACATTTTATGAGTACATATGAAGTATAACGCAAATTGTTTCTATTATCTTCAATGTCTTCAGATGTTCCCTGTAATGACACTGCGGCCTGTCCTGATGGAACCACATGCTGTAAGACTAAAGATGGAGGATGGGCCTGCTGTCCTCTGCCTGAGGTAAATCACACATTAACAAGCAGCTTAATCATTACATCTTTATCTTGTACAACAAATCCTGATGCAGAGTTGTGTTTTGGGTGAAGTTATAGATGTGTGTTGATATTTTCTGCAGGCCGTGTGTTGTGAAGACTTCATCCACTGCTGTCCTCATGGTAAGAAATGTGATGTAGCTGCGGGGTCCTGTGATGACCCTTCAGGCTCTGTACCCTGGGTCGAGAAGGTGCCCGTCCGTCCAATCAGAAAACAGAAAGTGGCTGTTACAAAAGGTACATTGAAACAATTCAGTTCACTGGTATAAAACTGTATAATAGTTCATTGTATAATACTACATTTTATTGGTTCTTATACTGTTTGTATCATTTATAGTCTCTTCAGTATCTTCAGATGTTGCCTGTAACGACACTGCAGCCTGTCCTGATGGAACCACATGCTGTAAGACTAAAGATGGAGATTGGGCCTGCTGTCCACTGCCAGAGGTAAATCATACATTAACAAGTAGCTTATGTTGCATTTCACGCAAGTTTTCCTACTTTCTGTTTGTAAATAAGATCTAGAACGTAGCTAAAAGTCAGACATCTGACCCCTAAACTCGGGAGAGATCGAAGATCCCAGACTTCAGTGAGATCCATCAATTATCATCACTTCACAGATGACGGCTAGTTTTGCTTCAGGAAAATTAGCACAGAGCTACCTTATGTTAATCATATAAATAAACTTTCAAGTATGTTTACAGCACAAGATATGTGAGAACCCTGCTATTATAGGCTATTTCTGGTGCAATATATAATGTTCATTTTTTTGTCAGCTGTATTCAGAGGCCAGCTAGCATTTTCTATTCTTTTAGTTTTAGCCATGATTGGCACAAAAACATGAAATGTTATGAAATATTCACATCTGGTAAAAATGGGATGCACAGTTGACTGGAATGCATTTAGAATGGAAGTGGAACATTTCACTGCTGAAATTCCCGTCTCAGAATGTGTCCGGAGCGCAGCGTCAATAATTACATCTTTCTATCGTAGCAAATCCTGAATCTGAGTTGTGTCTTGGGTGAAGTTAGAGGTGTGTGTTGATCTTATCTTCAGGCCGTGTGTTGTGAAGATTTCATCCACTGCTGTCCTCATGGTAAGAAATGTAACGTAGCTGCGGGGTCCTGTGATGACCCTTCAGGCTCTGTACCCTGGGTCGAGAAGGTGCCCGTCCGTCCAATCAGAAAACAGAAAGTAGCTGTTACAAAAGGTACATTGAAACAATTCAGTTCACTGGTATAAAACTGTATAATAGTTCATTGTATAATACTACATTTTATTGGTTCTTATACTGTTTGTATCATTTATAGTCTCTTCAGTATCTTCAGATGTTCCCTGTAACGACACTGCAGCCTGTGCTGATGGAACCACATGCTGTAAGACTAAAGATGGAGATTGGGCATGCTGTCCTCTGCCAGAGGTAAATCATACATTAACAAGTAGCTTATGTTGCATTTCAGGCAAGCTTTCCTACTTTCTGTTTGTAAATAAGATCTAGAACGTAGCTAAAAGTCAGACATCTGACCCCTAAACTCGGGAGAGATCGAAGAACCCAGACTTCAGTGAGATCCATCATTTATCATCACTTCACAGATGACGGCTAGTTTTGCTTCAGGAAAATTAGCACAGAGCTACCTTATGTTAATCATATAAATAATCTTTCAAGTATGTTTACAGCACAAGATATGTGAGAACCCTGCTATTATAGGCTATTTCTGGTGCAATATATAATGTTCATTTTTTTGTCTTTTAGTTTTAGCCATGGTTGGCACAAAAACATGAAATGTTATGAAATATTCACATCTGGTGAAAATGGGATGCACAGTTGACTGGAATGCATTTAGAATGGAAGTGGAACATTTCACTGCTGAAATTCCCGCCTCAGAATGTGTCCGGAGCGCAGCGTCAATCATCACATTTGTATCGTAGCAAATCCTGAAACTGAGTTGTGTCTTGGGTGAAGTTAGAGGTGTGTGTTGATCTTATCTTCAGGCCATGTGTTGTGAAGACTTCATCCACTGCTGTCCTCATGGTAAGAAATGTAACGTAGCTGCGGGGTCCTGTGATGATCCTTCAGGCTCTGTGCCCTGGGTGGAGAAAGTGCCCGTCCGTCCAATCAGCAAACAGAAAGTGGCTGTTACACAAGGTGCATTAAAACAATCAAATCAGTTCGCTGGTATAAAGCTGTATAAATATTTACTGTACAATACTACATTTTATTTGTTCTTATACTGTTTGTATCATTTGTAGTACCTTCAGTGTCTTCAGATGTCCCCTGTAACGACACTGCGGCCTGTGCTGATGGAACCACATGCTGTAAGACTGAAGATGGAAATTGGGCCTGCTGTCCTTTGCCAGAGGTAAATTAACTCAATTGATCTGTTTCTTCAGCAGGGTTAGTTGGGAGCACAATATGAATAATAAACTAATAATAAGAAGGTGTGCTCTGGGAAAGCTTGAGGGTCTAAGGAAAATTGAGAAAAAATTAAATAGGTTGTTAAAGTAGAATAAAATATTTTTTAAGGATATCCATCTAACAAAACATGTGCTGTCACTTTTAGAAGTAGATATTTTCTATATATCCTTTACATAATATGAATGTATACGCTACCATTCTTGTTACATCTTGTTATGCTCAACAATGCTGCATTTATTTGATCGAAAACAGTGAATGCAGTTACATACTTAAAATAGGAGTTTTCAGTGTGAATATATTTTTGTGGTGATAAAGCTGAATTTCCATCATCATTACTCCAGTTTTCAGATTCACATTTTCCTTCAGAATTCATTGTAATATGCTTATTTGTTTAAGAAACATTTTTATTGTCAGTGCTATAAGCTGCATAATATATTTGTGGAAGCCAATACATTCTTAGGGAATTCCTTGATGCAGTTTAAAGTTCAAAGGAATATTGCTGATTTTGGAAATGAATCTTTTCCCAGCATAAAAATTTAGTATATAGTAATAATTTAAAGATTTAAAAATAAAAAATTATTTCATTTTTTTAAAATATGTTCTGAGTGCAGACTTTTTGGATGCCATAAATATATATCTTTTCATTATTAGATCATATTTAAAATATTTGCTTTAATATCTTATGCATACAATATTTTAAAACAATTTAATCTGGTCTTTATACACAATTATCTTAACATTTTATGATGGTGTTTTTTCACAATGAGTTCAACAAATATAGGGGTCCTGGGCAGAAAAAAAGCCTGTCTTGAATGATATGAAACACTGGACTAAGTTCATTAGCAAAATATATTGCCAAGGAATTTGGATGTGAGATTATTATATTACAATTTATTAGCATATTAATATAGATATGTTAGTCATCCAATACCATGAAGTGTTGTTTATTTTTTAAAGAGTTTTTAAGAGTTTTTTCTTCCAAGTTGAAATTGTGTTTTAACTTTATTTTGTAGGCTGTGTGTTGTGAAGACTTTGTCCATTGCTGTCCTAAGGGCAAAAAATGTAACATTGCTGCTATGAAATGTGAAGACCCTTCATGTACCGGAGAGCCCTTGGTGAAACAGACGCCTGTGCAATCATCCACAACTCCCAATGTGATTGGCAAAAAGAGTAAGCCAACAAACACTCAATAGTGCTGAATCTGAACCTGCAGGTACACATATAACATAACACTGTCTGTTTACTTTCTGAATATTCAGAGTCTGATGTTCCCTGTAACGACACTGCGGCCTGTCCTGATGGAACCACATGCTGTAAGACTAAAGATGGAGGATGGGCCTGCTGTCCTCTGCCTGAGGTAAATCACACATACAACAAATCCTGAATCTGAGTTTTGTTTTGGGTGAAGTTAGAGGTGTGTGTTGATCTTATCTGCAGGCCGTGTGTTGTGAAGATTTCATCCACTGCTGTCCTCATGGTAAGAAATGTAACGTAGCTGCAGGGTCCTGTGATGACCCTTCAGGCTCTGTACCCTGGGTGGACAAGGTGCCCGTCCGTCCAATCAGCAAACAGAAAGTAGCTGTTACACAAGGTACTTCAAAACAGTCAATCCAAATTTTGAGAATCTGTGATCATTTCTCATTTATGTTTATGAACATGCCTACAAACTTTTAACACATGCGTGCAAATTTGTTTATTAGGATTATGATGTTTGTGGGTAAATTTGACTTGCAGTTTTAAGGTGTACAGCAGCTGCAAAGACCAACAAAAGTATCTTAGGTTCTTAATAAACATTAAGTGTTTTACATTTACATGAATGAATTCGGCAGTTGCTTTTATATAAAGAAATGTACGATGCATTGAAGACATTCGTTCTTACTGGCTTAAATATGTTAATTCTGCTGTGAACTGAACTCATGGTTTGAACATGGGCTTCTTAAAGCACAAAAGCTATATATATATTTTTAAATGTTGAATTAAAGAAACTATAATGCTCTTTATAATATATATATATTTTTAAAAAGGTTAAAAAGGTATTCTATTACCTCATAATTATTTTTTTAATTGTGCATTTAACAATTTTGTTTTCATAATGTAAGAAATGGTGATTGTATTGAAACCAATTAGGGTCAATTTGACACACAAAATAATCATACAGAGATTTCAAATACAAGAACTTTAAACTGTTTCTGTATCATTTGTAGTCTCTTCAGTATCTTCAGATGTTGCCTGTAACGACACTGCGGCCTGTCCTGATGGAACCACATGCTGTAAGACTAAAGATGGAGGATGGGCCTGCTGTCCTCTGCCTGAGGTAAATCAGACATTGACAAATGGATGATGCAGAGTTGTGTTTTGGTTGAAGTTAGAAGTGTGTAACGATCTTATCTGCAGGCCGTGTGTTGTGAAGACTTCCTCCACTGCTGTCCTCATGGTAAGAAATGTAATGTAGTTGCGGGGTCCTGTGATGACCCTTCAGGCTCTGTGCCCTGGGTGGAGAAGGTGCCCGTCCGTCCAATCAGAAAACAGAAAGTGGCTGTTACAAAAGGTACTTCAACACCACGAATACATTGCATTCAACACTGTATGAAATAGGGCTGCTGCGAGATATTGAAAAAATCTGACATTGTAATATTTAGTTTTTCTGTGATATATATTGTGATATGAATACATTTTTACCAGCTAACTTGAATAGATTTGTTTGGAAAGAATTAAGTAATTTAGATTGATTGGGAGGATTTTGTAGGGGAGTGAATAATGCAATATAATTAACCAAATTACAAGCAAAGGTAAAAGGGAAATAAACAGTACTTGGTGATTTTTTTTGGGAGTCTATCGGTATTCAGTTACAGATATTTAATAATCAAATGTAAAATAGCACTGTATAGTCTTCACTGTATAATTCATTAAATTCAATAGTATAAATAAATATTACAAACAGTACAATTATTTGTACTCCAATGGTTTAAACTCTCTTGAAATTCTCATACAGTCACAGGACTTAAAAATACATGTGCAAATGATAAACGTTCACTGTAGTATGGTTAAACTCTGCAGTGACTCACAAATCTTATGTGTTCTGAACTGTGATCCAGACTATGTGACTATTGACTCATGGTTTGAACATGGGCTTCCTAAAGCACAAAAATTATTAATTCTTTTTTAAATGTTGAAGTTAAGAAACTAATGCTCTTTATAAACATTTTGGAGAAAGAAAATGTTAAAAAGTTATTCTGTTACCTCATGATTATTTTTTAAATTGTGTATTTAACAATTTTGTTTTCATAATGTAAGATTTGGTGATTGTATTGAGGCCACAGCCATATCACCCTGTAGCCCAAGACCGGTTACTCACTGAAGCTAAGCAGGGATGAGCCTGGTCAGTACCTGGATGGGAGACCACATGGGAAAACTAAGTTGCTGTTGGAAGTTGTGTTAGTAAAGCAGGGGGCGCTCAACCTATGGTCTGTGTGAGTCCTAATGACCCAGTATGGTGAAGGGGACACTATACTGTCAGTGAGCACCGTTTTTCAGATGAGACGTCAAACCGAGGTCCTGACTCTCTGTGGTCTTTAAAAATCCCATGGCACTTTCTCGTAAAGAGTAGGGGTGTAACCCCGGTGTCCGGACCAAATTCCCTCCATCGGCCCTTACCAATCATGGCCCACCCAATCATCCCTATCCACTGAATTGGCTGTATTACTGTCTCTCCACTCCACCAATAGCTGGTGTGTGGTGAACGCACTGGCGCTGTTGTCCTGTGGCTGCCGTTGCATCATCCAAGTGGATGCTGCACACTGGTGGTGGTGTGGAAAAGCTCCCATGATTTATGATTGTGAAGCGCTTTGGGTGTATGGCCATACACAATAAACGTTACATTACATTACATTGTATTGAAACCAATTAGGGTCAATTTGACTTACAAAATAATCATATAGAGATTTCAAATACAAGAACTTTAAACTGTTTGTATCATTTATAGTCTCTTCAGTATCTTCAGATGTTGCCTGTAACGACACTGCGGCCTGTCCTGATGGAACCACATGCTGTAAGACTAAAGATGGAGATTGGGCCTGCTGTCCTCTGCCTGAGGTAAATCACACATACAACAAATCCTGAATCTGAGTTTTGTTTTGGGTGAATTTAGAGCTGTGTGTTGATCTTATCTGCAGGCCGTGTGTTGTGAAGATTTCATCCACTGCTGTCCTCATGGTAAGAAATGTAACGTAGCTGCGGGGTCCTGTGATGACCCTTCAGGCTCTGTACCCTGGGTGGAGAAGGTGCCCGTCCATCTTAGAGCAGGTCAGAGGTCATCTGGGAAAGTGAACTGCAATGCTACTCACGGTTGTCCTGAATCCAGCACTTGCTGTAAGAACATTGCTGGAGAATGGGGCTGCTGTCCTTTCTCTCAGGTACGGTATTTTTCATATTTTTAATCTAATCTTGCATGCGTATCCAAATGAGGAAATACACACTTGGTTTTCAACTTTGAATTTTATTGCTCTTGGTGACATCCCTCAATGCTTCTTTCACAGTGACGTTCTTTAAGTGCTTGGCAGGTCTAATGCCCATCAAGGCTGCATTTATTTGATTAAAATAATTAAGTACTATAGGGTTAGAGGAGTAGTTTGATGTCTTTAATAGTAATGAAGAGCATAGTAACACATGCAAAGGTGCAAGAATCGCATTCCATTTCAACCCATGCTGGAACCCAGTGCCGTAGTGTGACTGGCTCCGATATAAAATACTGTGAATGTTAGTTGCCCAATAGTGGACTAAGAAATAAGGAAGTGCAAAACCACCTAATTTTTTGGGTTGTTGAAGAAATTATTTCTTTATTCTTATTGAGCCACCGTTCCAAATAAAATCAGAAATTAATTGATCTAAGGACTTAAAAAATGCCTTTCATATAAAAATTGGAATACTTTGAAAGAGGAAAAGAAATTTAGGAAGAATATTCATTTTTATCGTATTTATTTTGCCTACAAGAGAAAGTGTGAGTTTTCCATTTAGCGAGCTCTTGTTTTGTTTTCTCTAATATTACAACAAAATTGTGTTTAAAAAGATCCACATATTTTCGCATTATTTTTACTCCCAAATATCGAAAATTGTCTGAGGCTAATTTAAATGGCAATATTGACACTGGAACGGATCTTGCAGCAGGATTGATAAGAAAAAAACTCACTCTTATGTAGATTTAACTTATAACCAGAGACATCGCTGAACTGAAAGGACAGGCATTTTAGACTAATTTTATTACATTCAAATGATGCACATATTATCATAAAACAACTACTAAAAGTCAGCCTGTTCTGTCCGCAGGCTGTGTGTTGTAGGGACCGATTCCACTGCTGCCCTCAAGGCACCTCTTGTGACTTTGTAACATTAACCTGTAAAAGCAACAGCACATCTGTACCAATGTCAGTCCTTAGCCCAGCCTCAGCTAAGGAGGAAGAAAGAAAGCCTGAGGAAGTGAAAGTGACAGTGGGGAAATACAATCACAGGGTTCCATGTGATGCACAAACATCCTGTCCAGAATACACCACTTGCTGTTTTATTGCAAAAACCAACAAATGGGGCTGTTGTCCGCTGCCCAATGTGAGTCTGACTCTGTTGCATATAAAATAGATGTTTATTAGTGCTAATCATCTTTTAAAATCTATGAAAAACATGTTCTGCAGGTTATTGTTTTTCAATGGAACCAGTTGTTCTGGGTTTTTCTCCAATATGACTTTGCATCTTTTTTTCTTTTTTAAGTTTTTTTCCAGGTACTTCCTTGTGCATGTAGCAGACATGCACAGTCATGACCCAGTTGTTAATAGACACTAAATACAATACTGTTTAAAGGTTTGGGGTTAGTTAGATATTTTAAACAATGTGATAGTTTAATTCAAAAAGGATGCAATAAAGGGGACCTATCCTGCCTCTTTTTACAAGACATAAAATAAGTCTCTGATGTCCCTAGAGTGTGTATGGGAAGTTTCAGCTTGAATAACCCACAAATATTTTTTAGAACTCTTCGAAATTGTCCCTTTTAGGCTTTAATCCTAATTGTGACAGTTTGGTGACTGTGGCTTTAAATTCAAATCAGATTTTCAAAAGAGGGCGGGGCTACAAATGAATGTGTCAGCATAGTGGCAGATTCAAAAACAAGACTAAGGTCCTATGCTAATGAGGCAGAGATTGCCACTAATGGGCAGTGTTTCAGCAGACTGTTTTTATGAAGTGTAATTATAAAAAATGTAATTAATAATAATAATTATTATTATTATTAATGGTTATATATTTACAGACTGTTGCCACACAGCTGTGTTTAAACCCCTTAAAAATGACTTTTGATTATTAGGTGCCCTTTAAAGGGATATATACTCAGAAATGAAAAGTTGCTCTCAGGTTACTCTCAGGACATACAAGTGACATTGTTTTTCTGCAGAAAATTAAATATGATTTTTAGCTGAAATCGTAGTCATTGTTGATTAATAAAATGCAAGAGAACAGCTACTGACAAATTGACAGTCAAAAAAAACATATACAGGCAAAACAAAATTGATACCAGTGGCTGCTGGTGACACACTGAGGTCTTTTTGAGGTTAACCAGTGTAGTGATATGGAAATGTGATGCGGTTAAAACATGCCTGGAACTACTTTAGCTGAGCGGTTTGCTGAAGATATAGGCAAACCTTTAAAAGTTCTTCAGCCAATCAGAATCAATCATTCAGCTGTCCCTTGGAATAAGATCAAATAAATGCAGCTTTGATGAGAATAATGACTTCTCATACAACCATTACAAAAATCTCACCCCAGTCTTTTTTGAATGGTGTGCAATTTATGTTACCAAATCAAAACAAATACAATATTAAATCAACCTATTGTTTAATGTCAGACTGTCCATATGGTTTGTTTTCATCATGATGCTATTTTCTTTTCCTCAGGCTGTATGTTGCACAGATGGAGAGCACTGTTGTCCGGCCCACTATAAGTGTAATGTGAGCAGCGTGTCTTGTATTAAGGGAGATGTGGTGATCCCCTGGTACAATAAAATCACTGTTGAAAGCACACCCGCTCCAAGGTTGGATCTCGGCGCTGTTAAATGCGATGAACAGTCGAGTTGCTCTGCAGATTCAACCTGCTGCCGCCTGTCTAAAGAAGAATCGGGCTGCTGTCCTTTTCCTGAGGTAAAAATTTGTGTTTAAGTCGTATGTGTATATTTATTCAGGTTGAAAATATTTAATACGCCTTATGTGTGCCGTAGGCTGTTTGCTGCCCAGACCAGAAGCACTGCTGTCCCGAGGGCTACAGATGTGACCTGCGCAGACGCTCCTGTGTAAAGACCACTCGGCTGTACGTGGAAATAACTCAACTCACTCACATCCGTAGCAACAAGCCACAGCCAAGTGTTACAGTGAAGGACATTCAGTGTGGTGGTGGATTCAGCTGTCATGACAGTGAGACCTGCTGTCCAACCTCACAAACCACATGGGGATGTTGCCCATCTCCAAAGGTAAAGTATTAAACCTCACAGGGATATAGCACTTTAAAAAGAAAAAAATCTAACCATCACATTGTTATTTTGCATTTAATAAATACGAACTATTAAAAAAAACATTTTTAAAACTACAAGGCAAGGCACATGGCTATTTTAAACGTATGTAATATGTGTCATCATTTAAGGAGCATGTCCACTAAAGCATATTTTCCAGAGAGAAGCATATTTTTCAGTTGTTTTCAATGAGAGTGACATTTTTTTTTGTGTGTGGAAAACATCATCGGACAACTGCCCTTACTTATGTCACATTAATGTTTTATTGATTATAAAGTACTTATTTCAAGAGAATATATCTATAGACCAGTGGTGCCCAAACTCGGTCCTGGAGGGCCGGTGTCCTGAAGAGTTTAGCTCCGATTGCCTCAACACACCTTCCAGGAGTTAAAATCGGCAGGACACTGAATTTGGGCACCTGTGCTATAGACCATAGTTATTTACTTTCAGAATACATATCTTAGTCATTTTAAACTAGTTGTCCGTCACTGAACGTAAAGGGATAGTTAACTGAAAGAGTTCCTCTGTTGAACGTGTTTTTTATATCCATATAATGAAAGTCAGTAGGGTCTAATATTGGAGTACACCAATTACTGTTATTCTATAAAAACAAACATTCTTCACAATATCTTCTTTTTTGCGTGAAATATTACATTTCTGAGTGAGCACTTTAATGTTTACATAAAACAGAGTTCAGTTATATGTGGAATTAATTTAGATGTGGTTGAATGAGAAATTCATCAGTATCCGATTCTAAACAGACATTAACTTCATGTAAAGATGGCAATGTGTAAAAAAAAAGGACACGTCAAAGAATGAATGTCGTTAGACTACATGAATGGAAATGAGCTCTTGTCTTCTGATCTCAGTTCTATTGACTTTATTGTAAATTCAAATGGCACGCAAACTGTACGTGTTTATCTCAGTCAAATGGCTGTTCTTAACTCTATCCTCGGCTTTGTATTCTGTCTCTCTGTGAAGGCGGTGTGCTGTGCTGATATGCAACACTGCTGTCCTGCTGGGTATAAATGTGGGCCAGGTGGCACCTGTATATCAGCCGGAGACTTGGACTGGAGCAACTGGGTCAACTGGAAGTTGTTCTTCTCCAAAAAGAAACGAGCCATACCTCTATAAACAACACAACAGCACATTGATGATTCCCAGTCAGACACTTACATCCCCAAGTGTCAGATTTTTTCTTACATTTTACATTCCTCAATATACTAATCAGTGATAATCAGATGATTCATTGCACAAGGTTGATTTTATTTGCAGAAGAAAGTTTCATAAGGGCTGACTTTGGTGTGTTTCCATTGCCTAAAAATTAATACCAACTACGCTTTAGCCATTTGTACCTTTGAAGTATGTGTCATTTTTGTAAAGTGTGTTCATAAAATGGCAGTTCCAGCGTTACTGCTTAGTGCTATCTGAGGATTAATTTAATTCTGAAATGGTGTAAAGATGTAACACATTGAAGCGTAGATGACCTCTAGTGGCTGGCTTCAGTTCACATATCTGTCATAATAACTCGCGTGTGGAAATGTCAGGTTTATAGGTTACATTATTTCAGACTTGACATCACGCAGTCTTGTGATTATGACTAGATCGCCCTTGACAAGGAAATGTATTGAATGAAGATCTACCAGATATCCTCTTCTTTGTAATTTCCCTTGGTCTTGACTCTTATTTGTGTAACTTGTCTGTCTTCCTTGATTTAAATGGTTTTTAATAGTTATATTGATTGAGCTTTATGAAAGATAACTTAAAGATTTCTCAGCATTTATGTACTGAATATTTCTCACAATGGATCTGAAACCTTGTCCGCTGTAATGGAGAAATAAAAAGAGAATTGCTTGTGTATTTCTTTTGTATGTCCTGTTCACTTTTTCGGTTTGGTTGATATTTGAGCATTTAGCAGACTAAAGTCAGTGGGATCCAATATTGTTTTAAACACCAATTCCTTTTATTAAACTGAAACAAACATTCTTCAGAATATCTTCTTTTGTTGTGCCGACATAAAACATTACTGCAGACTTTCTTTACCTATAGTAACCTACAAAATATGGCTGGTTTGTTAGACAATTAGAAAAATAAATACTAGTTGTTTACTGAGATGCATTTTTTTTGTTTGTTTACAATTACTTAATCACTTGTCATTCATTATTTATTTTATTTATAATTATACAAATATGTGGTAGGGAAATTTATAATATAAAATATATTTTTTGTTTTGTTTTCTGCATTAGGTTTTTTTAAGTTAAGAATTATTATATTGAATTATTTGACAGTGCTTTTGGATCTACGGCTGACAAAATCTAAGTTTAGCGTTTTGTGTAATATGACATAAAATCCGAACGTATGTATAACATTACAGTTATGTAGTATGTTTATGTAATTGGAAAGATTGAATTAAATAAAGGTGGAAAAAGAAAAGAGCGTATTTCATCGTAAAACATAACGACTACAAATTCTGACCTTAGAAAATGTTGTTTACAAACTGCCCCGTAATTACGGTAATTTGGATATGACGTAACGCACCTTATATGTCCAATTTCTCCTGTTAGTGGTGCTACGATCATGGTAGTAATAAAAATCTGTGCTGGTTCAGAACAGTCAAAGGGTGTGTTTGGCACGCAGTCCAACCCACTGACACTCAGGGCGTTACATTAAAACAAACAGAAAAGTAAACATGGACAGAAAAGGCTTAACAAACTGTAAGAGGCGTCGGTTTAACTGTGCGTTCAACATGACGTAATTACGCACTGACGTAGACATCCTGCCCACACAATTGTTGATGCATAGAACATACGGATAGACAGGCCTCATCTATTGAAAATTAAGCTCGTTGGTTCCATGTTATTTCACGATCTTAGTTGTTTCGATTACGTTGCAATGTTTTCTGAAGACGTAAGTATTACACGGCGCTGCACCTGTTAAAGCAGCGGTCGCGCATTCACGTCTAAAAAACAAACAAATTTAAGTTGGTCGAAGTTATTTTTGGTAAAAGGCAGCGAGGCTGTCGACTTCAACTGTCAGTCTCATGTCGACGGAGGATTTGTCCACTTCCGACAGCGAGGCTGCCTTCGCGGGAGCCGGAGAGCGCTGGGCGCCCGTGGGAGCCGTGGCCAACCCGGAGGATGAGCACTGGAAGAGGGGCGCGCAGGCTGGCTCGGTGTCCTCCAGCGATGGGGAAATGGTCTCCCGGCTGCGGAAGCTGGAGGACGAGCAGGATCAGCTGAATTCATCGCTTCTCGCCTTAACATCTCACTTCGCTCAGGTGCAGTTTCGCCTGAAGCAGATCGTGCACGCGCAGAGCGATGAGAAGGAGAGGATGCTGCTTGAGCTCGAGGAGTTCGCCTTCAGAGGATGCCCGCATGTCGTCGGCTGCAGGGCGCAGGACGCGCATATGCTGGAAAACTCAGTGAGTTTCAGTGGTTTTATGATATAGTGGATCTAAAGATAAAAACACACATATTAAACCAGATAGATAGATGGATGGATGGATGGTTGGTCATCTAGGCTGGTATCTCTCAAGCAGGTGGGTTGGGCACTTTACAGCTGCTCAGGCAGGAATAAAACAACTGATCTGGCATTCCAGTTAAATGCCAGCTTGGCCGTGTTGGAAGTCCAGCTAGACCAGCTAAAATCAGATGTTTGGGCGTCTAGTTCGTAGAAATTTTCTACGAACCAGACCCATTGTTTGCTCGGAAAAAGTTGATTTGTAGCTGATGAAACTGTAACTTTTATATGCTGCTAACCCCAAATCTAACAAATAGTGACCCAATCACTATCCCTCATGTGAGGGATTCATATTTTAAGTTTTAGTTTACATTTATATTTTAATGCGTTAAAGGGCTGTATGTGTATAACTTGTATTTTTACTTATTTATGTGGATAAGTTTGTGTATTTATTTCTTTATTTAAAAATTTTAGTTATTATTGTAATCCGTTCAAATTAAATTATTCATTTAGTTTTAACTTTCCCCCAACTGATTTTCTGAGAACACGTTTTGCTCTGTGAGTGCAGGAATACGTTTTTTTAATGGGTACAGTAAAGTGACATTACCCCACTCGCCCTTTAATCATCAAACAATTTTATAAAAAGATAACAAGTGAAACACATAACTGCATTTTTAACACAGTAACCCAAAAAAGTCAGTTTACACAGCAATATTAGGTATCCCTGTGTATTCATATTGTCTTTATGGTGTGTAAATCAAATCTTAATTGGAAAAAGAGAAAGTGATTTCAGACATTTTGACAGATATTGTAATTGCATTAGAAACATTACATCAAATATTAGTTTTATCAGAAAAGAAAAAAATAGCATCTTACAAACTGCAAATAAAATCAAACTTCGCAAGAAATGTGGGCATTTTTAGGAGAAAGTTATATAGATATAATTATATATAGATGTGTATTTTAGTTAATTATTTATGCAATATACATTGGAAGTTAAATAGGAAGAGCATACCACAGATGCACAGTATATGCTGTTGTTGTTGTTGTTGTTGTTGTTGTTGTTGTTGTTTTTTCCATATAACAGTGGGAAGCAATGGAAAAAAACGATAATTCAGTGGAATAAAGAGCTCTTGCTACAGATATTCTTGTTGTAGCATGTCTCATTAAATTGCCACATTATTGTCCAGACACCTGATAAAAGAACATGAAGGAAAGCCCATCACACACACACACACACACACACACACACACACACACACACCTCTGTTGTTAAAAAGCTTTGTTTTGTGTCAGTCAAACACGTTATCAGCACACAATGATATCAAATACTATACGAGGAAGACTGGAAAGTCACTCTTTCCCTCCATTTCTTCCGGTTTCTTCTCGTATGTTGAAGTGTCTTGTTACTGCTATTAAAATGCCTTCCTTTCTTCTTATTTCCTTTTCTGCACACACTTTGCTTGCAGGATGAATTGGTGAGTATAACATTGCCCTTGTGCAGCATTTTCTGCTTGTTTTTACTTTATTCCAGGTATGACACACTTGGCTTAATTTACTTGCTTTTTATATTAATCGGATACATTTTAGTAGCTCAGAGCCTATTAATCATATCTTTTTTATAATATACAAAAGATTGTGGTTACGTTGAATTTATAGCAATGTCTGTTCTGAACTGCATTGCAATACTGGATAAGCAAAGCTAAACCAAATGAAGCAAACTAATTAAAATCTCATTGTCATTCTCTGGAGCATATGCAGATATGTTCAGATCGGTCCAAAATGTAAACACCGTGGTTGACTTTAGTTGGTTTGACTTTGTGTTTGTGTTTCTGTAATTTGCAGAGTGAGCGGGAGAAGAGGGAACGCTTGGAAGCTCAGAGAAAGAAGCAGAAGGAACTGATTTTACAGCTGAAGACTCAACTCGACGACCTGGAACGCTTTGCCTACCAGGAGGGCAGCTATGACTCACTGCCTCAGTCTGTCGTCATGGAGAGACAGAGGGTACGTCTGATCATACACTCTCGTTTAGTTGACATCAGTCGTGTCAAGGTTTTTTCTTGGGAATTACTCTTTTAAACTTTTGTCTGGAAATATTATTTAGAGTCTGTTCACCTCAGAAGGATATTTCACCCACACATGAAAAAATGCAATTCAGTTATTCACTGCCATCCAAGATGTAGAGTTGAAGAGAAAATGATTAGCCCTTTTATTCTTTTTCAAATGTCTCCCAAGTGATCTTTACCAGAGCAAGGAATTTTATACAGTATTTCTATTATGTTTTTCTCCTGGAGAAAGTCGTATTTCTTTTAGTTTGGCTGGAATAAGAAAAGAAATGTAAAATTTCTAAGGTCAATATAATCAGTATTACCCTTGGGAAATATAGTTTTTTTTCTATTGGCTACAGAACAAGCACCTAACCTAGTTACACTAATTACCCTAGGCCTAAACAATTTTTATCAAACAAATCTTTAAGTGAAATCTTTTTAATACTGTAGGTGATCATCGATGAGCTGATTAAGAAGCTGGATGTGAATCTGAATGAAGACATTGGCAGTCTCACACCAGAGGAGCTCCGGCAGAGAGTGGACGCTGCTATAGCTCAGATCGTCAACCCGGCTCGAGTCAAAGAGCAGCTGGTTGAGCAGCTCAAAACCCAGATCAGAGACCTGGAGATGTTCATTAACTTCATACAGGGTGAGGAGATCTGCTTTTTTTATTTGATCGTTTTTATTGATATAGAAAGAAGGCTCACCAAATATAGTAAAAGCAGTAATATTGTGCAAATTATTGGTATAAAATAAAATAACAGTTTCTTGTTTTATTGTATTTAAAAAAAATGTAGCCAATATTACTCCAGTCTTGCACTCCAGTAGCAGTATTTCTCCAGTCAGGTGTAGTAAGGTAACATTTATTGATATATCACTTTATACAATACAAGTAGTTTCAAAGTAGTTTTGCAGAAATAAGGAGAAACATAACAGTGTTAATATAGCGTAATTCACCAGTTATTAAAGAACTTCAATTTCAGCTGCTGCAATTTTTCTGAAGAGCCGTTAGTTGGATCAGTTTAGTTCAGGGTTTGCTTTCGTTTAGATTAATAACCTTGCCAGTGTCACAAAATTATCCGATTATGGGAAAAAATAGCTATAAAGCAACTCAACAGAAGGCAATTGTGCCATTATCCAGACCAATTCAATTAATTTCTGATTAAGTTCAAACACAGTGTCAATGGTGGGGAGTTATTTAACAACTTCAAAGGCAGTCACACAGAAGACAAAATTGTCATTTTTCAGTGTATTGTTTTACAGTCCGAATAATTTGTATTTGTCTTTGTCTGAATTTTTGGACTTTGAAGCTTCAGTATCACCTAAAACCTTTAAACCACCTGTAGAAAACACTCTCTGACACTTTCTTACAATCACCCAAAAAAGAAAGATCATTTCAGAAGCATGCTTTACACAGGTGAGTGGGCTTGACAAACCACCTGTAGAAACACTCTTCTCGCTATTTGCACCGGACACTTTAAGGAAAACAATTTTTACCTGTGAATGTACCACAAATCTTGTTTTCTTCAACCTCTTAAAAAACTCTTTTGCCCAATATTTTTCTGTCTTATGTAAAAGTACTTTTATAGTCTGACTTAGGTCATGTGTATAGTTTCAGCATTTATACTAGTATATGTATGGTTAGATTTCTGCTCCGGTATGTTAGTTCTTTTGTTTAAAATAGCTTTTACATCCAGGGTTATGTTCAAAGTTATGATTATGTTTATTTATGTAGCACTGTGGTCCTGCGAGGCACGACATTTCATTCCACTGTATGTCCACACATGTAGCAGAATGACAATAAAACTCACTTGACTATTTATAGTAACAAATAAATATATTCAGATTCACCTCACTGATTCTGTCCTTCTCAGATGAAGTGGGGAACCCTCTGTTAAATGATAGTGCGAATAGCCAGCAGACCCAAGCAGCCAGACCAAACACTGGAGCCACTGGAGGAATGAAGCAAGGTGATTTCACTTTATAATACCCATTTTTTTATATGTTAAAAGTTAAGAAACTAACTGTAATTTTAAATACTTTATTCTATCCACAGTGGATCCAGAACAGGCCCAGCGGATGCGGGAAACAGGGCTCCAGCTGATTCAGAAAGCCTTAGCGGTGCTGCAGATATTTGCTCTAAGCCAGTTTGGATGTGCCGCGGGTCACGTGCCTCAAAACATATGGTCTCAGGGTGCCGAGACACAAGATTATGGCCCTCTTCTGCAGAAACTTGAAGGAGCTGTTGAGCGCGTCCGTCTGCAAGCCTCCCGCCATCAGCCCAGCTCTCTAGATGAACACGTGGTCAGTTATTCTGCCTCCCTATCGCCCGAAGGACCTCGAGACGAACTCACCACTTCAGTGCGTAAAGAGCTGGCTGTGGCGCTCCGGGACCTGCTGGCCCACGGACTGTATGCTCCTTCTCAGGGCATGAGCCTGGTCCTGGCTCCCATTTCCTGCCTGCTCCCCTTCAGCTCTTCCCCTCAGACCTTGCATCCCTGGGAGCTTTTCGTTAAGTACTATCATTCCAAAAATGGCCAGGCGTTTGTGGAATCGCCGGCCCGACAGCTCTCACAATCCTTCAGTTTGCCTGTAGGGGACGGCCCTGTGACAGTGACACCCAAGCAGTCTCTGTTATGGGCCATCCACACAGTCCTTAAAGAACACAGACGATTCAAGCGAAGCACAGACTCCGAGTTTAAAGCTTTAGTTTGCATGGCACTCAATGAGCAACGGCTTGTGTCCTGGCTCAACCTGCTTTGTAAATCTGGGACGCTCATACACTCGCACTACCAGCCCTGGAGCTACATGGCCCAGACTGGCTTTGAAGGGGCTCTGCGCATACTGGGCCGCATCAGCCATCTCAAATTCAGCCTTCCTGTAGACTTGGCGGTCAGGCAGCTGAAAAACATCAAAGATGCTTTTTAGGCATGACCAAATTTGGGGAACGGAATGGGGTAAAGGGAACCTCCAAACATCAATGTAAAAAACAACAACAACAACAACAACAACAACGATATTCTGTAAAGCTGTGGCAAAAAAAAAGAAAAGAGAAATAGATTTTGCATAGATTTTGAGATTTTCACTCTTGAAGTGATTCAGAGATTATATCAGCAGATGGCGCTGTATGTTTTACATACATCCTGTATGTTTGCATCTAAAACCTAAAATAATCATTAATAAAGTTTGAAAAGTTTTAAGCGAATTGCAAGTGTTTATAGTGAGCTGTGTTTACATTAATCTCATGACATAAAAGCCAGAACTAGAACTAGCCTAAAGCACCATCTCCTTTTAAAAACTGCGCTCAGAAATCATAAAAGAGAGCTAATAGCTTAGAATCGATGCAGTATCAATTTCTCCAACAATTTGCCATCACAGCTTTAATATTCTGCAACACTAATCGTCTCATTTCAGAAAGTCAAAAAAGTTTTCCTGATCAAGGGATAGTTCACTTCCCAAAAAATATAATTTACTCTCAGGCCATCCAAGAAGTAGATGGCTTTGTTTTCTTCATTACAACAGGAAAGAAGATTTTTTTTAGGTGAAAATCATTTGGTTATTCATAAAATGAAAATCAATGGGATTTGAGATCAAAATAAACACACATACAGGCAGATCAAAATGAATACCTTTGACTCATCAGTCCGAGCAAGAAAATCGTCATTGTAACATTATTACCTGTAATCCACAACCTCAGCAAACAGTCATAAATGTGTTCTTGACATTCTGGAACCTTTCATCACACCATGACGTATAAGGATGTGGTGAAGATAGTAACGTTGTGAATATCAGTTTATTGCAAATACATATAACACCTCAAGGTATCATCAGAAGCCAAAAAAAAGCCAGTAGCTGTATACTTACATAAACACAGATTCAGCTTTAAAAAAAAATCTTAATTTGTTCTGCAAAAGAAACAAAGTCACCTACAACTTTGATGACCTGAAGCTGAATTTTCATTTTGTATTTTTCTGTCCTGAAAAATGAAGCAACTCATGCACTTTTCTCGAGACTCTGTTGCTGTTGAATCGAATGCCTGCAGCCTCCTTCAAACTAAGGAGGATGATGAAGGCAGGTTTTAATATGCTGCATTAATATTATAACTCAAAGGAAATGCGCTCAGTTTATTGACCCTGAGCATCTGACTGCCTCCCTGGACCCTTTCTGAGGGCATTTGTTATGTCAAGCTTTTACCAAAACCCACCACATCACTCTTCGTATACAAGTATGATTATGATCGATTACTTGAACTCTTTTCAAGGGCCATTGGGTATGTTTGAGATGCACTACAGTATCTATAAAACACTATATATATAAATAAAAAGTAGTAATTTAAGTATGTTTTAGTTGTAATCTTTATGTAGCCAGATGCACTCATTTCCTGAGCTAACGCTAAATTATTTGTTACCGACAAATCAAAATGTTCATTTACAATCAAGATTGATTCCTTTTGCATTATTTAAGGTCGTTATATTTCATGTACTGATCTATGTTTTTATATCACTGTTTGAGGAGACCATCGTACAGGTCAATCAACACACTCAGGTCATTCCGAACAAACAAAGACATGCTCATTGGTGTTAGTAAATCACTGGACTCCTCTCTCATCAACATTTTTTTCCACAGACTGGCTCATTTCACCCCTCAAAAAAGACTGTAAAATAAGTCAAATATGCTTGTTCACTGCTACAGGAGAAAACGCACCGCTTGTAAACTAAATTACAAGTGGTTTGTCAAACACATTTGCTGAATATGAAACTGATATGCTGCGTATCGATGCCGACTGAATTATTTATGTCCTGTTATGCTAACGCTGACGTTCTTGAATATCTACTATTTCCACGGCTTGTCAATCCTTGTTTACTGCTCTGAAATATTGAATGTACAATCTTCCAAATTGTATCCTGCGACTTTACCAGTTTTGAGTCAAACCATCCTGAGAACTGATTTAGGGAAACCTTCATTCAGTAAGAAGGGGTTGTTTGTTAGCATATCCTGGATATTTATATTCAGTATTGATTTTTGTATTTCTTTGCACCTGTATGGATGAATAGTTGTCACACATTTATTAGCCCTCATCAATTAGCTTTTTTAAATTTAATGATGTCTATTTGTTTGCTGTTTCCCATAATATGATTTCAAGAAATTGTTATATTTCTAGCTCTTCAAACATACTGTTATGATTTCTGATATTTGACCAGTGTCAGTTACATTCCTCTTTTTAAAACTCTTCCTTCATTGTTGGTTGTAATGATGGAGTTCCCCCCCCCCCCCAGTGATTAAATGTTCTGGATGCTTATTCAGTCTGTCACATTCTCTCCATGCTTTTACTGTTGTCATCATCTTTTGTTTCCTTAAATTATCAATCAGTATAGTTATGGTTTCTGAAATATATTTAATCATAATAGCATAAGATTTAGTAATAGTTTTAATTGATATCACATTTGTGTGAGTAATTCATGCATTCATTTTCTTTTCGGCTTAGTCCCTTTATTAATCTGGGGTCGCCACAGCGGAATAAACCGATAACTTATCATGCATATGTTTTACGCAGCGGATGCCCTTCCAGCTGCAACCCATCACTGGAAAACACCCATACACTCTCATACAAACATACACCTACGGAGAATTTAGCTTACCCAATTTATCTATAGCGCATGTCTTTGGACTTTGGGGGAAACCGGAGCACCCGGAGGAAACCCACGCCAACACGGGGAGAAAATGCAAACTCCACACAGAAATGCCAACTGACCCAGCCGAGGCTCGAACCAGCGACTTTCTTGCTGTGAGGCGACAGCGCTACCCACTGCGCCAACTTCAGAGTTTAAAATATGTATTTAAAGTAAATAATTTTGCTTCACTTTATAAACTGCTGTTAACAATTTTTTTTGATACAAATAAGTTTTGAAAACGTGTAAGATTTACAGACAGACAGACAGACAGACAGACAGACAGACAGATAGATAGACAGATAGATAGATAGATAGATAGATAGATAGATAGATAGATAGATAGATAGATAGATAGAATTTTCAAAATCAACATGCAAACCAAATATGTTCCAGACATTTTTATATCAATATTATCATAATTGTTTATTGTTTAAAACTGAGAATGATTTTAAACTCGCTATTTACAATTAAGCTGTAAATGCAAAATAAAGTAATTACAACTAAAACACAATGACATTACAAGAAACATAAAACTACATTTGGTGTGTTTCTTTTATATAATTCTTTATTATGAATAAGCCATTGACGTTTTGATGCATATCTGAGGTATTTTCCGGAATATTAGATATAAATAGAATAGGATTATAATAATACAGTTGCTATAATGATGTTACTAATTCCAAAATAACGTTACATTTGTCAAATCTATTATGCATGTGTCCCCTAAATAAATTCATTCGACAATTTCAAAAAAAGTTTAATTTCACACGCACGAACTAAATGAAACGTATTTCTTCGCATATCTTTTACTACTCAACCGTGTTACTTTCAAACACTGCAGTAGAGGGTGGTATTGATCCTACTTCACCATGAACACTTAGGGCATCATGACGGAAATACGTCACTCGCCGCGGGTGTCAAGGGTCACGCTCGCTCTTTCTACTTCCTTTCCTGTTGTCGTCGGCCATAGAGCACCATCAGTAAGTTTCACACACGAGAAATTAATCCACGAACATCGATAAACGAAAGAGACCTGCGGGGTTTCTTTCATGTCGCTCGTGCAGGAGATGTTCCCGTCGACAGATTAAAGTGTTTATTGATTAAATATCACACTGATAGTGGCAGATAACTGCTTTATAGCGGCTTCGTATTTGCTTCCAACATGATAGCCGTGTTACCGGCTCACGATAGACGATCAACTGAGGCAGCACATGTTTTGTTGCGAAATGTTCTGCGGAATGTTTCAAATGTTTAATCCAACTTGAGCGTTATAATACGTCGAGAGACTAGTTAGCATAAGATGCTACATGTAACTTGGATGTGGTTTCTGTTATAAATGTGCTGCATTTGGAACAAGTTGATTTTAAAGGTTTAATTTAAACGTGGTTTACATCAGTTGTGGTGTTTTGGACATTACAAGACTTGGTGATGTTAACTGCTTGTGTTCTAGTTGGTGTCTTACTTAGAGCTTTCTTTGGAACTAATATATGCTAATAAACTAATGTGCAACTTCTGTTTTTTAGAGATGGGCAAGTTTATGAAACCTGGCAAGGTAGTGATGGTCCTGGCTGGACGGTACGCCGGACGCAAGGCTGTGATTGTTAAGGTAACATTACTTCAATTAATGTCTCATACTGTCTCAATGATGTGTTTTCCATCTATATATGATAGTGTGGTCTCTGGAGTAGTAGTTGAAAACAGTAGAATAGAAGTACTCAGATTAACTTACTTTGGCTGAGATTCTGAAAGGCGTTTTCAAACCCTTTCCTGTGACCTCATGGGATAGTAAAGTGTACATTGGATGTGCAGGTGAAGGGCTTGTTTTTCGTGTAACTGTAATTTACAAATGCGCAATAAAAATAAAGTGCAGGTGAAGTAATGTATCAGATGCAGGAAGGTCATGTGACGATGACAACATGACCGTTGTAGTTTGTCCTAATTTCATTCATACTATTCCTGTTTATACTTTATGGAATGTACTTTTATAATGGCACTGGAGTTCAAGTTCAAATACAGTACCTTATTGTACACAGCACCTTATAACTTGTATATTTATAACAAATCTGTACATACAATTCAACATCCAGAGTTTTTTTGAGTAATTACATCTGTTTAATGTTTGTTGTCTTTTCATATTTATTTTTGTGTTGTCACTTGTCACTTTATGTACACTAAAAGCTTCTGTAGCCAAAACAAATTCCTTGTGTGTGTGTAAGCACACTTGGGAATAAAACCAATTCTGATTCTTGGTACCCAAATTCAAATTGTCACCCTTAAAGAAAAGATGGCTCTGAAGTAGAGCACGGTATATCATTTCAGCACTGATATCGCAATGTACACATATGCAATAGACACAAATCACAGAATGGTCGGCGTAGAGTCAGTATTATATCTGAGCAGCACAACATTCTCATTGCAAAATTTCTTTTAAGGCCTTTAAATGTCAGCATTTGAAACGAGTTCAAAGATTTAGGCACAAGAAATGACAACATTTGTAGCTTTAACAAAGGTTCATTGTATTTGTAGTGGCTATACAGGGTTTTACATTTGATTATACAATTTTTGTACTGACTATTGTTCCAATCCCTATAGAACCAAAGTAGTGTTGTTTAATTTTTATCTTGCTTTTATTGTATTTATCTGTGCTTGTATTTTGTTGTATTTATTTTTATTTTATGCAGATGCGATGCCCTACAAAACTTCTTAAGATGATTTTTTTTTCCAGATACAGCCATGAAATTCTAGTCTTGGAATTGTATTTTTATTTTAATGTAAATTGCAAAAGCAGTTCTTACCAAAAATCTTGTCTACTCTAGGGGTTACGTTTGGACTATTGGTTGCACGTATATTGACTTTTTTCTGATCTTTTTTTTTTTTCTTTAGAACATTGATGATGGCACCGCAGACCGTCCTTACAGCCACGCTCTGGTCGCAGGCATTGACCGTTATCCTCGTAAAGTCACAGCAACCATGGGCAAGAAGAAGATTGCCAAGAGGTCCAAGATCAAGGCCTTCGTGAAGGTGTTCAACTACAACCACCTCATGCCAACCAGGTTTGTAAACCCAGACCCTGGAGGGTCATCTTACATAATGAATTGGGGTGGAAGACATAATCGTTTCATTGATGCATCATGATTCTGAATTAATTCACAAACATTTAGAATTAAATTAAATTGTGAAAGTGTGGGCGTGAACTACAAATTGAAAAATAAGTGTGGACTACAAAGTGAAAGCTCAAGTTGAATGAATGTTAACAGGCTGGCATTAATGTGATTCATGGACACTGATTACAATAGAATTATGTCACTATTGCTGCAAGACAAGTGGAAGCTCCGGCAGGTGCTGTCCAATTGCAGACTGTAAATGAAAGTAAACTTACTGCAGTGTTGCAAACAAACATAGCATTATGAAGAAACATACCGTCATCCCCACATGTTGGAAGAACACAAGTTTATCATAGAGCTTCATAGTGAATAGGATGTCCAGTGCGGGCACGCACAATTGAATCGGATCGTGAAGTTCCTCAGTAGTCCCAACCCTAATAATGATTTGCCGAAAAGCCTGATTTACACTGTGATGACAGATGCAGATGATCACCAGGTTACGGCGCATCACTTCTCTGACATTCTACAACTTTTAGTATGTTCAGCTGCGAAGAACAGGCTGTGATAGTTGCTAACAGACACTGGTAGGGGTAACACACTGATCTGATAAAATCTGATGAAGTTGCTGTCTGTTTGTTTCTGTCATTGCAGTGTTCATTAGGCTTATACAGCTGAAAAAGTTACTCTGGAAACAAACCTCTTATGCTCACCAAGGCTGGTTTTGTGTAATCAGAAATATGGCAAAGCAGTAATGTGAAATATTTAAACTAATTCAGCATAAATGCACAATTCTTTAGTGTTTCAGTCAATTAAAAATCATTGGAATATTTCATCTATTTGTTTATTTTGGAGGCGCTATTGCATCCATTTCTTCTCTGCCCGGAGAGCAGTTGTGGGTTCAGTGTTGTTAATTCCAAGATTTAAATTAGTTGTGCTACTTATTATTTCTTGGTGAAAAGTGTTCAAAAGGACAGTAATTTAGGTGAATTTGCAGTCACTTTTGAACAGTTTGATTTCTTCCTAAATAAAAGCAGTCAGTTATTTTGAAATTGTGCAACTAATCCCAAGATTTGAATAGAAATTAATGTACTTGATGCCAAATTTGCCAAAGTTTAGACAATTTATGATTCAGTTATATTATTTAATATAGGGGTGTGAACCTACACTGGTCTCATGGTTCGGTTACGATTATCATGCCGTCGATTCTGGTTAATTTGATATCACGGTGCATTAATGATGCTTTCCATAAATCTGATATTTTACTTGGCAACAATTGTATTGTAAACTTATAATTTATACATGTATTTATATATTATTTGTAATACAATTTTGTCCTTTAATACGAGCAGTCAGGTATATGTAGTTTACCTTTCATTTTACCTGCTCAAAGAAAGGACATTTTTTGAATGTATCGAACAACACTAAAGTACATGCACAAAACAACATGAGCATTTATAGCGAATAAACAAATGTAAATATTATCCTGCTTTTTGAGCGTTATTGAGCAAGTTCTTAAACGCCTATGGTTGATCACGTGCTCAACAGAAAAGGCTGCTGACGGTCAGCGTGGCTGTGATGCTTTTCAGCTAACTGTGACATGGACACTGTTAAACGACCACGGCAATCAGCTGATCCATTATAGACGGCAACACGGTGGACTAAACTTGCTCTGGATCCACAAGTAAAGTTATTGTTGTAACAAGAGAGAGGAGATAAAACGTTAACTCACGAACATGCCAGCAAGTCAAAGGGGCCACAGACAGTGAGCGAGAGAGAGGGAGAGTTTACAGCTTTCATTTTCTCTATAATGGTATATTTTCCTGTCAGTGAAACTGTCCAGCAAACTCACAAGCAGTGAATTGTGCACAGTTTTCAGCTTTTTTTAATAGCTGGAGCATTTTAATTACTCAGTCTCCTCCCTCGCCATAGTAAACTACCGCCATATAACGCGTCTGAGATAAATGACGATGTCAGTACATAAAAACCGGTTATGATTATTACTGAACCAATACCGAATTGTTTGCTGTGCATCAAAGAAACTATTAATTTTGACACCCCTAATTTAATAATTAATTATTACGAAGCATTTTTGGATTTGAGTGCATCCAGATTTTGGGTATTTTGGCCCAGAATATTCATTTTAGTGCATCCGTAACCAAGACATTTCTTACATTTTAACCATTAATTCTTTTAAATTCAAACCTCCCACTCATTACAAAAAGTGTTATATATGGTAGGAAAATGGTTAATATGAATGTAATTTAAATGTACAGCATTTGCCATGATGTTATGGGATGGTAAAGGTGTCTCAATGTATGCATACTACTGAATTTGTGTCAAAGCAGTAGGTCATTCAGTTACTACTTGCATACATTTTATTTATTACTTTTTTCTGGATGTTTTATTTATTACTTTTTTCATACTACCCTCTTTGCATGCTCTATAGTAAGGCAGTGTGTGATTATGGATGTAGTGTATGTGTGCAGGCATGTAGCGTTATTTACAGTCGTGGCCAAAAGTTTTGAGAATTGCATAAATATTGGAAATTGGAAAAGTTGCTGCTTAAGTTTTTATAATAGCAATTTGCATATACTGCAGAATGTTATGAAGAGTGATCAGATGAATTGCATAGTCCTTCTTTGCCATGAAAATTAACTTAATCCTGAAAAAAAAAACCTTTCCACTGCATTTCATTGCTGTCATTAAAGGAGCTGCTGAGATCATTTCAGTAATCGTCTTGTTAACTCGGGTGAGAATGTTGATAAGCACAAGGCTGGAGATCATTATGTCAGGCTGATTGGGTTAGAATGGCAATCTTGACATGTTAAAAGGAGGGTGATGCTTGAAATCATTGTTCTTCCATTGTCAGCCATGGTGACCTGCAAAGAAATGCGTGCAGCCATTGCGTTGCATAAAAATGGCTTCACAGGCAAGGATATTGTGGCTACTAAGATTTCACCTAAATCAACAATTCATAGAATCATCAAGAACTTCAAGGAAAGAGGTTAAATTCTTTTTAAGAAGGCTTCAGGGCATCCAAGAAAGTCCAGCAAGCTCCAGGACAGTCTTCTAAAGAGGATTCAGCTGTGGGATCGGAGTGCCACCAGTGCAGAGCTTGCTCAGGAATGGCAGCAGGCAGGTGTGAGCGCATCTGCACGCACAGTTAGGCGAAGACTTTTGAAAGATGGCCTGGTGTCAAGAAGGGCAGCAAAATAGCCACTTCTCTCCAAAAAAAACATCAGGGACAGATTGATCTACTGCAAAAAGTATGACAAATGGACTGCTGAGGACTGGGGCAAAGTCATATTCTTGCATGAAGCCCCTTTCCGATTGTTTGGGGCATCTGGAAAAAGGCTTGTCCGGAGAAGAAAAGGTGAGCGCTACCATCAGTCATACCACCTGTGTCATGCCAACAGTAAAGCATCCTGAGACCATTCATGTGTGGGGTTGTTTCTCATCCAAGGGAGTGGGCTCACTCACAATTTTGCCCAAAACCACAGCCATGAATAAAGAATGGTACCAAAACACCCTCCAACAGCAACTTCTTCACTCCAAACTGTTGTTGGATTGTTGGAAGAACAATGCATTTTCCAGCACGATTGAGCACCGCGCCATAAGGCAAAAGTGATATTTAAGTGGTTCAGGGACCAAAACGTTGAAATTTTGGGTCCATGGCCTGGAAACTCCCCAGGTCTTAATCCCATTGTGGTCAATCCTCAAGAGGCGGGTGGACAAACAAAAACCCACTAATTGTGACAAACTTCAAGAAGTGATTCTGAAAGAATGGGTTGCTATCAGTCAGGTTTGGCCCAGAAGTTGATTGAGAGCATGCCCAGTCGAATTGTAGAGGTCCTGAAAAAGAAGGGCTAAGACTGAAAATACTGACTCTTTGCATAAATGTCATGTAATCGTCGATAAAAGCTTTCGAAACGTGTGAAGTGCTTTTAATTATATTTAAGTACATCACAGAAACAACTGAAACAAAGATCTAAAAGCAGTTTAGCAGCAAACTTTGTGAAAACTTGGCCACGACTGTACATGCATAAACAGCATATCGAATTTTGACAACTGTCATCTGTACCCAGACGTTCAAAGACAACACTTCTGTTTTTACTACATTAACATAATCTACCCTTTATTTTTGAAGCCACAATTTCAAGTCAGTGTTGGTTTAAGGTCTTAATTTGCCTTCGTTAAGATATAACAGCATGTAATGTCTCGGAGTGCTGTAATGATTGGGGATGTTCTATCTTCATTTTTTTTTTTCCTGTCTAATGAATGCAGGCAGTGTGTTTAATTCTTTACATTTGCTTGGTTTTCCTCAGATACTCTGTTGACATTCCTCTGGACAAAACTGTTGTCAACAAGGATGTTTTCAGGGATCCTGCTCTGAAACGCAAAGCCAGGCGAGAGGCCAAGGTTAAGTTTGAGGAGAGGTACGCATTTGTATGAGATCATATTTTGCAGTTAAATTCATTACTGGTGTTTAATGTTGCATTAAATTATGGAATTCATTTTATGCTTGCATGTAAACGGCTATGAGCATTTTCATTCAGACATCATATAATTAGATTCTTGAACCAGAGAAATGTTGCGGCAGAAGTTTGCTCAATACTTTGGGTTGAACCTGCTGCATGTTCAGAGACTAACTTTAGTAATAAGTCTGATTTTGGGCACTGGATGTCCTGTTTACTTTAGAGCTTTTGCTATGACGCGCTTGTGTTCTAACATGTGCTGATGACGGTATGTATCTTTTACAGGTACAAGACGGGCAAGAACAAATGGTTCTTCCAGAAGCTCCGATTCTAAGCTTTCGTTGGTTTCACAAATAAATCTGTAAAAATCCCACAAAGTGGTCCTTGTCATATTTCTCTTGAAAGTTATCGACTTATTTTTTTTACTTGAGTCATGATAATCACTTTGGATGGTGTGATCGCATGTTTGTAGTTTTATTTATAGTTTCAAGATGGAAAATAATTGAAAGTGTCATGATTTGTTCTGGTAAATGTTTCTGAAGGTGCTGCTGACATGAAATTGTACAAGATTTCTGTAGAAACCCAAACATACAGCTAAACCAAAAAACAATTCTGAAATGATCTTAGTGTAATAACAATGGAATGACACAAGGAAGTACTAAACTACTGAAATGCATTTAATTCTTTTATTTTTAATCTTTTTAGTTATTTTTCTGTTTGATTCATGGACAATTCTATTGGCATTTTTCTGAAAGCAGTTGGAGTTTAAAGCAGCAGCAGCACCTTATACTTAAAATATAACAAGCCGTGTGAAGCGATTACAAATTATAACATTTTGCAAACTACATGAAACGAGGCAACAATTTTAATAACACTTACATGGTCTGATCTGGAGGAAGAAGAAACTGCTCCATATGAACTGTAACGGTTACTGACAAAGTCCCTGCCAAAGTCTGACAAAATCCCACACATAATAGTCTCTGCTGCTCCTTTTAATAGCAAACGGCCGGCAAATCCCATACTGCAGCATAGGTTATTGTATCAATCATCAGAAAAATGACAGGAACAAACAGCACTAGGTTGGCTATACTGTGGTGTTTTTTTTAACCCTTTATTCCCACAGCCGAATCTCCATCTGTCAGTGATCGTCATGTTCGCGTCATGATCAGTCCCGAGCTCTGCTAGTGTCTGAAGGGAAATGCGCGTTCACATTTTACCAGATCTGGAACTACATATTTGGTGATGTATCGTATCGACGCGTTCAAACTCTGAGTCGACTGTTTCGTTAAAGAGTCAATAGTTTTAAGCACAGTGAACTTTCAGATTTAAACCTCAGCTGGATGTTTTCATTCACTTAGAGTTGTTACATGCTACATGGAAGCTAATTTTTTAATTCTTTAATTTCTACACATTTACCCAAGTAAATGGGCTCAATTATGGGCTAAAAATCTGCGGATTTCTGCATGTGTAGATTCTGTGTGAGCCCATGGCCAATCACCTGAGCTGATTCCAATGCAAAGGAAGAACTAAAGATCATAGATGAGACCCACAGAACCATCAAGATTTGTAGACTTGGAAAAAAAAAATCACACCTGAGCAATGCATGTGGCTCCTTTCTTCGTATAAGAGGTGTCTTGAAGCTGTTATCACCATAAATGATTTATTTTGTACAAAGCATCAAAAACATTAGTTCAGTGCTTTCTCATTGTGTCATTCCATTGTTATTACACATAAATAAATCTGACGTTTTGTTTGCTTTTTTGTATAGTTTGGGTTTTTAGCTTAACTCATTCTACTAGGATAATCTATTTATGGTGCCTATGTGGTTTCTTAAAGGTCAATAGAGGATACTCATCTGTGTTTTATTTAAAACTATTATGTAACTGCTGTATGCAGTCATATATATGTAACCATATATAACTCTGAGCATGCTGTCATAAAGCAGTCCTGCAGTACAATTGTGTCATTATGAAATACATTTCTGTCTCAAATATAAGTAAACCTGAGTAAACTGACACGACTTAACCCCGTTTCTCTCGCTGAATGACAAAAACAACCCTAAACCGTTAGTGTATCTGGCATGACCTGGACCTGCAGGGGGCGCGCTGTGTTGTTTTATTTAGGCCGTCTGCGAGCTGCTGCTCTGCGCATTCATTGAGACTGCAGAGCGGAGAAGAGCCTCCGTTCAGAATGACATAAACAACACAGATGCACGAAAAGCCTCAGGTTTAAACAAAAGGTGAGTTACCTGCACCATCCGCCATATTAATCCTTAACTGCCCCTTTCTTCTTGCTGCATTAACCTCAAAATTACGCTATGAATATCACTGCTGTGTACACGATGTTCCATCTTGCGCTATTGCCTTTACGTTTGCGTTTAGCAGATCTCAAGCGTTTGAAGAGAGCCCTTACTACAGCGGTCATCGAGGGTTATCTAATTACTCTATTACTGACCCACAACTGTTTTTTTAGTTCTTATCCTACAGTAACAGCCAGGTCAATTTTGGATGTGCTTTGTTCTGGACAGGCAATATTTTGGCTACCTAATACTTGATCAACGTCCTCGAATGTTTTTATTTCGTTTTATCCTTTGCTTTTTGAATATTGTCTGATTAAGTGTTTTCTATATAACATTTTATTAACCGTTATAATAACCATTTGGTTATGTATAAAATGAATAACGTTATGCAAGTAAATCCATGCAAGGTTATTTAGAGATGTAGATTTCAAAGACTTACTTTATTAATTAAGGCATTGTTTGAATTCACCAAAGTAAACATGGCTGCTCTTTAAATTGTGCAAAGTCGAAGCCGATTTGTAACTATTTGCTCTAATCCTCAAATATCTTGTAAGATAGATGGATAGACAGACAGAGACGTATTTGTGTGTGATTGTTCGTTTTAATGAAAGGATGTGAAGTAATGAGATAAGGTTTGGTTATTTTTGTGGTCTGGAGATGGTGGACTGCTCTTCTCTGCTCATAACAGACGGTATACAATGATGTTTGCATTGAACAAGTTTATAGCATTGCTGCACAAACATATAAAGCAGCAGACTCCAGTACTTCATAAATGTGTTAAGCCAACATGAAAATCGACATATGCTAGCATCTCTGTTGATCTTTTAGTTAGTTGCATATGGATTTTCCTTTCTGTGTTAGTAGCCTAAAGATGTGCTTTGTTTAACTTTTGCTCACTTATGGTTATATAAAAATATCAGTTAAGACTGTACAGGACACAAGAATATAATTTCTAGTATGTTGGATGATGATCTTGTTCTCCTAACCCCTTCTCTCAATTTAAGAGGATAGTTCACCCAAAAGTAAAAGTGGTCATTGTTTGCTCGTCCCTCATGTTGTTCCATACCCTTATTTTTTTCCTTCCTTTGTGGACCATAAAAGTATATATTTTGAAGAATGCTAGTAAACAAATCCATCTGACATTCTTATTTTAACTTTTTTACCGTACAATGAAAGTCATTGAGAACTAAAACTGACTGGTTTCCAGTCGGTGTTCTTCAAAATACCTTGTTTTAAGTAACCATGACATTCATAGGAACAACCTAACGCTGAGCAAATTATGGCAGATGTTTCTCCTGACTACCAATATCTTTCACTAGTTGCATGCTGTATGCATCCATGCTGCACGATTGGTGTCAAAGTCTATTGCTGAACTGTTTCTCATAAGGTAGTTGATTGACTTCCACAGGAGATCCACCTCTCACCCGTGGCTGTGTGCTCAGTAGATAAGATATCAGTCCTCTGTGCAGGGCCATTTCAGCCACCCCCGCCTCTGCCAGTTGCTTTCTCTTAATATGTACATGCAATTTTCTATAAATGTTGTTTATTTAAGAGTGGATGACGTTACGTATTTCAGAGCATTAGCAGGTCTCCGTGATGACAAGAGCTATAAAACAAGAATAACTTAAGCATATGAATGTGCATATGGATACCACTGTACTGATTTATGCCCTGTGTTTCAGGTGGGCCGGCAGGATGGGGGAAAGGTCTGCAGTTCATTTTTCGGCTGCGATCACACCCGTGCAGCAGATGCTGGCGTCTGGCACTGGGGCTGTGCTCACATCTCTTTTTGGTGAGGAAAACAATCAGCAAAATCATTTCTCCATTTAGTGGAAATTATGTGTTCACTCACTGCGCATGTGAATTTGTGCAAATGTAGTTTTTAAAGTGAATGTGCTACATGTAGACTGTTTAGACTAAATGTAACATTCACTTTTTTTCAAATCAAATATGAAGGCCAATATTGTACAAACATATTTAGCATATTCAGAAATGTAGTGGCCAGCGTAAACACTGACCGATTTCTCAGAAAAACATCTTGCTTTTAAATGCATATTTTCTTAAGATGATACAAAATGATACAATATTGGTTTTGAGTAAAATTAATATCAAGGGGAAAATTTGATCTACTTTATCAAATAAATATTAGTCACATGTGCAAAAATGAGCACATCTCAGAGAATGTGTTTGGGCAAATACAATATTAGATTTTCAAATCTTTCTATAACACCACATTTGAATTTAAATGTAGGGCTTTTATTATCCTAAAGATGTAAGATGACCACACTCTTGTGGTAATTGTTGTATATGTTTTGTAAAAATGCTGTATATTTTCCATATTCATTAAGAAATGGGTACAAATATTAACGTTCACAGGGGATATGCTCAAAATAAAATGAGAATAATGCTAAACATTTCTCAGTAGGTAGACATTCAGTTTAGAAATGACTGGAAGTTTTATGCCAGTAATAGGCTATTAATAACTGCGTGTGAGATCTCTTTTTTCCATTCCATTTTATCCACTTCATGCAAACCTATAAAAATAAAAATAATAATAATAATAATAATAAAAAAATTCACTGGCCCAAACTGTTGATCATTAGTTCATGCATAACAATTCTGTCTCCAGAAAGTAACTGAGTTGATGGTTATAAAGTTTAACGTTTTATTTTGATAATTGTAGCCATTTTTGTACATTCCAAATGAAACCGTGTTGAATTTTAAGACTAAATTGTGATTTCTCTGCAGTCACACCTCTGGATGTAGTGAAGATCAGACTTCAAGCCCAGCAAACTCCCCTCTTTCAAGGTACGGATCACAAGCAGCTCTTCAGTTTCGATTACAAACAGAACGTCAAATGATCGAATGATGAGCCTTATTCATTTACACTAGACGTTTTACACCATTTACACTGTTTCTGCAGCCAATGCACCATTAGCTAATTTATTTATTTATTCATTTATTTTCCTTCGGCTTAGTGCCTTTATTTATAAGGAGTCGCCACAGTGGAATGAACCGCCAACTTATCCAGCATGTGTTTTATGCAGCAGATGCCCTTCCAGCTGCAACCCAGTCCTGGAAAACACCCATATACTCGCATTTACACATGCACTCATACACTACAGCCAATTTAACTTATTTATATCACCATTAATTCATTTCATTCATTCATTAATTATACCGCATGTCTTTGGACTGTGGGGGAAACCAGAGCACCCAGAGAAAACCCACGCAAACACAGGGAGAACATACAATCTCCAAACAGAAATGCCAACTGAACTAGCTGGGACTTGAACCAGTGACCTTCTTGCTGTGGGCTGACATTGCTAACCACTAAGCCACTGTGCCGCCCATTAGCTGATTTATTTTTTCTAATTCTTTTAAGAAACGTTCTTCAATATGATCACACTGAAGCTAGACTCATGCTTTCTTGATGCTGTTCTCTGAATACTGTTTTCTGCTCCACCTGTTTTTAGCTGATGTGTGTATTAAAGCTAAAGTGAATAATTTTTGTTGCTACAAAATGTGCAAAAATAATGAACCTCGTACCATTGGGTTAGTCAGCATTAATGTTAAGTTGATCTGGATAGAAACCGAGCAATGTTTTGATTGTTTTAAAATGCTGTTGTGAAATGTACCTATAAATGGCTTTCTTAGTTACATTTTTAAGGGTATAAGGCTGGGATAAAAGAATTTAAGCTATATTTATGCTTTATTATATTTTGCTACATTTTAAACGAAGCATTTGCTTCTCACAGAGCTGCTTTTTATTTATTTATTTATTAGTGAAATAGGAATATTTGAATATATTTTTTTTACTTTGTTTCCTATTGTCATGGAAATCTGCTAAATGATTTCAGTCAGACAAGGCTTAGAGCAAAGCAAAAAGTAGTTTAAAATAATCCTTCAAGATGACACCTGTTACACACACACACACACACACACACACACACACAGAGTGAATGTGTAAGAGACTGTGTCTCTGTCTTCTCAACAGACCCCTCATATTTTATACCCCTCAGTTTACGTACTCACATTTGTGCCAAACTCCTGGAAAGATCCATTTCTGGTGGGAAAGAAAAGATCTTGTTGTGGTTTTCTAACTCCTGACTAGGAGTGCTACAATGTGTGTGACTTTGGCCTTGATCAGTGCAAAAGAGCTTAGTTTCTCTCTGCATTTTACGAAAACGTGTTGTTCATTAAAAAAATTTCCATCACACTTTCTATCTGAAAAAATTTAAGAGACCAACTAGTAAGAGACCAACTAATGATTTGTAGTTAAATGCTTGAGAAAAACATTTATTTTTAATAATGTAAACTAATAATGACTTTTTTTTTCTAATTCAAAATAAAAATGTCGTTTGGAACATAGTAAAACAAACGACATGTGCATGAATAAAAATGACAATGTGCCATGTTTACATTCATTTTTAGTTGACGCAATACAAATGTTTTAACTTTGAAGATCCATATTTGGTGGAATAACAATGATTTTAATTAAAAAAAAAAAAAAAGCAACAACCAATAAAACCACTTGTTATGCTGACCAACTATTTTTACCAGACCTTTTATTGACTAAAACAAATATTGACATTTTACTAAAACCCTTACCAAATCTATTCGGCACATCCAGAGAAACTGTGAAAACTGTTCCAGTGGTCTCTTAATGTGTTCCATATATCTAACCACCTGCTGTAACCTCTTAATAATGCATGCTTCATGCTGTTTTGCATTTACTATATGCTATCTTTCTATCTCTCTCTCTCTCTCTCCCGCTCGTAGCCATAGCAGCAGAATCAAGACCCTGGTCTAGGGTCATCCGGCCTTCAAAATGTGAGTATTTGGATCACATGAACCTCGTTTCTGATCCTCTTTCACACAGCCCAGCAGCTCGCTTCACTAACACAAGCAAACTAATGCTCCAAGAACTACAAACACGCAACCTTGAAAACCACTAAATCACATAGTGTAGGCAACATACTGGCTTACATAATGAGCTATCAAACATCTGCAAAGTGATTGACTCAAGGTCACCTTATAAAGAGTCATAGCATGCACATTCTCCTTGTATGTAAAAGTTAAGTTTAGGACAAACTAAACTGCAAACCAGCTCACTCTACCTTGAACCATGCCCAAAAATAGCAGGCAGACGGCTTGTTTGTGCCAAAGATTTGCTAGACTTGGATAAACCGTCCTATGCACGGTCAATGCCATGGTCATCATTATTTATAGAATCTCTTATGTAAGCCCTCAGTCCTAATTGATAAATGCTTTGGACCGAGTATAGGATACCAAAGGAGCCTTCTTGGAAAGCACGGTGTGAAAAAGATCACTCAATGTTTACTATATATCTGCATATGCAACAATCCAGGAGTCACACGCACTACATATATCATTTTTTTCCCCTTTGCTCTTCACGATTTGAATTTGATACATTTGTGAGAGATGCAGACTATTAATGAAGTATGTTGGTGATTTGGTTTTTGTGCATTGGGTGATAATTGCATGAAAGCTGGTATAAATGATCTGTTTCCTGGCAATAACCATCTGCAAGCTCATTTAGAGCATGTGTCAAAGCCAGTTCCTGGACAACTAATTAAGTGCTTTAGGCTTATTTGATGCCTACAGATAGGTGTATTGAAGCAGGGGTGGAACAAAACTCTGCAGGGCTCCGGCCCTCCAGGAATTGACTTTGACACCCCTGATTTAGAGAAGTTACATTCATGAACATTGATTTTTAACAAGACTGAAAGTTTGATCTTCCAATTCCAACTGTAATTCAAAATAAATAATAAGCTCAAGTGTTTTGAAGTTGAAAATATACATACGTCACTTCTAAGTATTTGCGTTTCACAAATGTATTACAAATGAGGTTTACACTACTGTGCTTTGTCTGTTTTTAGGGAAATGTTTCCTTTATTGTAATGGACTGATGGACCACATCTACGTATGTCAGAATATGTCAAGCTGCTCCAATTTGTACAAAACCTCCACCCACTTTAGTGGCACCTTGGTAAGAATGGATCTACATCTTCACGAATTAGAATTTTACGTTTTTGTGAATGCACAAACTCATCACTGCTTTACTTTTTGTTTGTCAGGATGCGTTTGTAAAGATAACGCGTAACGAGGGCCTCAGGTCTTTGTGGAGCGGGCTTCCCCCCACACTGTAAGTCAAGCTTCCTAGTGCCTGTGTAGTTACATAACTAATTCATAACATACTTCATGAGTTTTATTGGACAGACGTGTAACAGGTGTTGTCCGATCGAGCTGAACCCCTTTTTTTTCTCCCCATGTGCCTCTTATTTGAAATTGATTCGGATCCAACAAGTAATTATTTATTATTTAGTATTTAAACCAGATCTAAATTCTATAACAGGTTATTTAGTCAAGGATTTAGACTAATAACTCTCAGATGTACTGAAGTGATTCAGTAAAGGTGTGTTTACACTGTGGTTATCTTTCTATTAAAATTCATTCTGGTGCGATTGCTCTGTTGGTGCTGCCATCTAAAACTTCATATACACGAAACAAGTGTACCAAGACCAAGATATGCCTTGGGCTGATTTTCAAATGAAATCCTGAATATGGACATGAAATGGACTAAAGATATTCTAAATGGACATTAAGTTGCGACTGTAAAAAAGGCAGACATGTCAAGCATACTTTTTTTTTTCTTTTTCTTTTTTCTCTCCACTTTATAGTCACAAATTTGCTGATTACAGTTCAATAAAGTCATCGGAAACTTAACTTTTTGCAATAGGTTTGTGCATGAAGGGATTTCACTGTTTTGAATGATTAATATAAGCTCTTCCTGAGTTCTGAGCTTAAATATGTATGCAAATACAATAATCGTGTTTTGTCCTGTTGCAATAAATTTGTCCAATTGGTTTTGGGCGATACGGCCAAAAAAATATTTTTTAATATTACATATGCATATAAACCATCATCATTTATCAACAAATATTGCTGTTCTATAAACTCAATGCCGCCCAGTTTAAAAGGCATTATTAACACCAGGTTCATAACCAGGATTAGTATAGTTTTTTTTTTGTTTTGTTTTTTGTTTTGTTTTTTCGATTCAGACCAAACAAATCAAGAGAAGCAACCCTAAAATCCGATCAGATTCAGACCACGGTCAATCTGTTTACTGAACAGTGGTGCAGGAACTGCTGTGTAAGCGTATGACCTTGTTTACAGTCAACTTGATTCAGATCAATCATTAACATATTATTTCTACATTTTTTTTTTTTTTTAGCAGGGTCAGTTAACTCTAGCAAATGTCCTGACCATACAACGAATACTAAGAATCCTTGAAAATGACTGGCATTTGTGATGGGTGCCGATTTGTGTTTGTAGGGTGATGGCGGTTCCTGCTACAGTCATTTACTTCACCTGCTATGACCAGCTGCGGGACTTCCTGTGTTACAGCATGGGCTATCAGGGTGACCACATACCTCTCATAGCTGGAGGATTAGCAAGATGTGAGTATTTCCTCATCTTTGTACCGTGTGTTATGAAGATCATAAAGTGCATCCCTAAACAAAACTGAAAACATGCTATATCTGTAACAATAGTTAAATTACTGTGCATAGTAATTTCTCCAAATTGTACATTTAGATTTAATATATATA
>CAIGQW010000272.1:13709028-13728233 GCA_903798125.1 Danio choprae
GTGTGTGTGCGTGTGTGTTTTTTGTTTGTTTTTTTCAGTCTAATGTAATGAAAACATTTCTTATACACTTATCACATTTTGGCAATTTTTGTTTGCAGATTTCAATGACAATTCCAGTTTTAAAATGATGTTTTCTCAAAATTATAATTTTTTTTTCTCCTGCACAGAGATGTTAATGTCGTTCAACAGCTGTCTATCTATCTATCTATCTATCTTTCTGTCTGTTTTACAGAGTTATATGTTTGTATTGTTTGATTTATATGTTGAGTGTCTTGCCTTAAGAGAAGGAACTCAGTGGCTGTAAATGAATATGACGAGTTTATGAAAGGTTACATAAGGCTGCGGTGAGACAAAAGATAATAGAATGAACAGAGCGTGATATCTTATCTGGCCTGATTGATGAACAATAAGGGCTTTTTATATCGGAGCAAACGCTGGGTCGACTTCTGTCCCAGATTAATGTAGGACAGAAGTGAAATAGATATATATATAGTATATTATATAGTAGTAAGTCTAACTATTGAATTAGTTGCATTTTGTGCGTGTTATTTTATTAGCTACATAAAACATGAGTACAAGAGTCTAAGGCCACACAAAATCTTTCTTGCTATTACTGCACACAATTTTGTAAAATATCTGCCAATTTATGTGAAATGATTTTGAGATTAGTGGTGCTGAGAACTAAATAATAATAAATACTAATTTAAACAGTTATTACCTTTTAAGGCTTACAATGCAAATCTAATTTCAAGCACTTATTTGATGAGCAAAGCTACAGCAGGTCACTCATAATACTTTCACTAAAACATATAAACATATTACTTTACAAATTGTACTTGTACACAAATACTCTGAACATCTAAACAGTTTTTGGATATTTTTTAATAGCATAACTGAAATTATATATAAATTATATTTATATATATATATATATATATATATATATATATATATTCATTCAAACATACTTAAGTAAATAATACAATCAAATTATGGACTCAACAATCTGTTAAAATCCTTTTTTTTCCCCTGCAATTTCTGAGGGCACAGATTCTATATGGGCCTACTCATAGCTAAACTGTTTTTTTCACTTTTAATAGAACTGATTAATTATATTAATGTATGAAGAAATGTTTATATATATATATATATATATATGCGCACGCACATTCCTTTTTTTAAACAGAATATGAATTTTCTTCTGTCAGGTTGCTGCCGTTTTGACCCTGCCGTTTGACGTCGTGAAAACACGGCGGCAAATCCAGTTAGGAGAAATGGAGGCTCTCGGAGGTAAAGCACTTTCTGTAGTTTGACCTGTTAACACATCGCTGTAACACAACCTGCATGCTGAGCGGCCTATGATGTCATCAGGCAACAGCTCCCTTTTAAAACAATTCAGTTTGTTATTTAAGCCAGGGTTTAATCACATTGATCGGGCATCGCATTTCGTGACATTTTGACCTTTGTCAGCAGTGTCCATGAAGAAACCATCCTCCACCTGGAACATGATGAGGAATATCTGGATTGACATGGGATACAGGGGCTTGTTTGCAGGTGAGATCTTATGTCTTGTAACAGTGATGTCACAGTTGCTTTCTAGAGATTGAGATCAGTTCAAAGAAGCTTGCTGAAGACAGTCGAGAGTTAAGAAGTCTTAATTTCAATTGAAATCCAAGACTATAAAATCTATAAAAAATAATTATATAAAGAGGTCTTGAATTCAGGGACTAAAATCTAGACTTATTATATGGTGTAATGTGTGAATAAAACTTTTGATGGGATTATGATATAATTGTGAGCACTGCAACTTTAAATGCTTGACATTGTTGCACTTTTCATAGGCCTTTATTTATTTATTTGTTTTTTTCAATCAATAAATCCAAGCACATTTGTGCCGACTGCCGAGCCACTGCTTATTGATCTGCTGTTGATGAATTAAGCGCCCTCTACTGTCAAAGGGCGAAACTGTATTTTGATATTAAAATGTGTTTTTTTTTTTTTATAAATATTTATCCAGTAGATAAAGTGAAAAGGCATTGATAGAAAAACAGTGCTAGTGCATTTTAAATTCATGCAGTTGATCAAACGTGACAGTAAAGTGTTTTTTATCAATTTTTTTCAAATAAACAGCTTTGTATTCATACAAGTATTATGCCAAGTATAATGTATTTTGTTCACCCAAAATATATAGCAGAACATATTTGATAACAAGCTTATTAATTATAGAACACGAATAGTAATTGATCATAATGGAGCAGCAAATCAGAATATTAGAATAATTTTTGAAGGATCATATAACACAAGACTGGAATAAAAATGTTGAAAAGCAATCATTTTAAATAAGATTTTATATAAATAGTTTTATTAGTTTTATTTGGGATCAAATAAATGCAGCCTTTGTGCATATATATGGTTTATAGTTTAAAAGCAATCCTTTACATTACAAGTGATTCAAATGTGATGTTTGTCTTTTTATAAAAATGTAAATTGCTTCGATAAAAATATAGTATTTAAACTGTTAGGTAGGGATCTTCAGATCAGATTTATTTGCAGTTGATACGTCTGGCTGATTTAATGTCAAAACTGATCTCTAAAGCTTTGTATGGGCATTTTGTGACTGTCACGTATAGTTTAAATTGAGAATAAAATAAATGAGCAAATTCATTTTACAATAATTTTTTTTTATTACGACTTTAGAAGCAGGACTTTTGTGTTATTGTTTAGCAACCATAAATATCACTATAATTTGATCATGTGATGCAAGTTATATTTGGGCAGATCTTAACTCTTTTAATATGAGTTTTAAAACTATGCATCCTGAATTCAATTATTACTACCTGTGGATTATATAGTAGGTTTTTGGACATAATGATAATTTCATATATGCATACAATTTTTATTTATATATAATTAAAACTATATTATATACACTCAACAATGAATGATTTTTATTTATTTTTTATTTTTTAGGTTTTCTTCCAAGAGTGATCAAAGTAGCTCCCGCATGTGCCGTCATGATCAGCACTTATGAGTTTGGGAAGACATTCTTTCAGGAGCGCAATCTGCATCAGGCGAGGTGTGGGCTTTGAGCTGAGCAAAAGGATCTGCGTTTTGTCTAAAAACTAGGCCGAGGAAACTGAGTGGGACTACTTGTCCAACTACTGCAAACGCTGTTGGCGCTGGGTCTCCAAAATCTTAAGTTGTTGAGTGAAGTGCCCACTGACTGGCATGAGGGAAAAAAAGCTGTGAGAGTTGAACTGATACTTTGATACATCTAAGATCAAGGACTTTAGTTATGATGCATCAAAAAAAAAAAAGAAACAGTTTCTCCCCAAACCCTGTGATGCCTTAGGGAACAAAACCAAAGCATGCCGGCAGAAACACTACCTCCCCACTCAACAAAATGGCTGCCGGTTGTTGTATCTGCAGTGCATGGGTTCCCTTTTACTAAAGACTCATTTCTGCCCTCTGCTGTTCACCATGAAGTAAGCCCAGGAGGAATGCATAAGCTACTACTTTAGCAGAGGATTCAGATTATATTTCATTTAAAAATTATATATTTAATTGTGTCTTTATGCGTTTCTCCAATATATGATTCTTCTAAATTACAGTCTTTGTCCTTTTGTGTGGACACTAGACTCCGAAGAAGCCACTAGAACATTTTTTTAAGGTTTTGTTTGGTGCATTGAGAATGTAATGCACCTTTTATTATTATTATTATTAATGTGTTTTTTTGGCAAGAAATGTGCTAATGAATGGATCTGTTCTCTTGTCTTCAACTACACCTGTTCACTGCATTTAGTTCAGATTTAAACAATACCTACCTACTGATGTAAAACACACTGCTGACTTGAAATCACTAGACAGTTCTCATGTTTTATCTAATAAAAAATACTTTTAAAAAGTACTTTCTTAGTTTATTTAAAGACTGGAGTTACCGTAAGTTTTGATTTCTATTCAACTTTATTAGTGAAATAAAGTATCTATCTATATATATATATATATATCTCTCAATATTTCTTAAATTATATTTATTTTTACTTCTACATTTTACTAAATCATCACTAAAATGGAAAGTTGTTATTAATCAACATACTTAATGCAAATCAGCATAAAAGAAAGATTTCTGAATGATTGTGTGACACTAAAGACTGGAGTAGCTTGTTGAAAATTCAGCTTCGGCAAAATAAAATCATATTTTAAAAAGTTCACATGGATATGTTTATATATATATAATCTCAATCATAGTAACAGGCTACTCGATTTGCTGTACTTATGATAAAAGAAATGCAGCCTTTGTATAGTACATAACGTAACAACAAAAGAGTATTTTATTTTATTTTTTTTGTAGTGAAAAGTAAATGAGGCCGATTGCATGTACCTGAAAAATTATTCATTATGCCCGAGATGTATAATATATATATATATGATATGATATATACAATATGTTTATGATAAATACAATATGAACATCCATAGAAGTAAATAAAACTTTGTAGATAAAGGGATAGTTCAACCTAACAAATTTAAAATCTTTCATCAATTACTCACCCTTTACTTGTTTGAACCCTTTATGAGTTACTTCGTTCTATTAAACACACAAAAGAAGATCATTTGAACAAAGTTGAAAATCTGTTTATTTTTACTTCTTTAATATTTGACTTTCCTACTATGGAAGTCAATAGTTACAGGTTTTCAGTTTGCTTTGAAATATCTTGTTTCGTGTTCAACAGAATAAAGAAACTTCTAAACATTTGAAACCACGAGGTTGAGTAAATAGTTTTTAGGTGAACTATCCCTTTAACTCACCTACGTGTGTTATTTACAGATTCTGCTTGCAAACGTCTCGGTTTTCAGATAGTCATGAAGACCATCTAGCGGTAAATATGTGCGATAATAATAGTAAGAAATATGAAGATTAAAATCATTTTAAAACAATTGAGATATTTTACACATCTTCGCCATAAATCGACTTCAGCCACGTGTGGAACACAATTCATTACTACTCTCCCATAGAGGGCGATGGCGCCACTGGAGGATCATAAAGTCCGTACGAAAGACGTATGTAGTGACGCATTCACGTCGAACGTGCATCCAGCTTTATAAGAAAGCGCCGCCTTTCCTTCGCCCTCTTTTAATCGGACAGGAGACAAAATGGTGAGTGAACGACTCTGTTACAATCCGACCAAAATCAAAACCATCCTTACCTCAGATGCATCGCTATCGATGTTTTATTTATGAAAGTGAGATAAGGGAATTATTGTGGTTATAGATTATAGGTTGTACGAGGTGTTTGCACATGGCGTACGATTTGGTTGGCTGTAGGTGGAAATGGTAGCGTTGTTCTCTGCCTTAAGCTTTAAAACTGTACTTGACAAAAGGTGTTTTTAATCACAAGCCCGAAACCTAAGATTTTATTTTATTTTTTTAAAGATTGCAAACGTTACGAAGTTACGCCAACTGGTATTCGCCAACGGGTGCGCAGCCGGCATCAGGCCTCAGTTTAATAGGCAGAAGTTTTTTTCCCCTATGGCAGTTGTAACGTTATTCACAGGCTTTCCACGCTTCTTGAACTTTATTTTCAGACATGGATTTAAGGCCTGGAAAGTACTTAAAAACAAACATCCAAATATAAGTGCTTGAGTTAAATTTGAGAGAAAAAATGGTTTATGCTTTTTTTTAACAGTTGTACAACTGTCGAAAACGAAACAATAACTTAAATAAATAAAATCTTTAAATTTTAAATCTTGTACAATAACACTAATGCACATTTTATTAATGTTTAAGTAATTACTTTATTATCAGTATTGAATGAAACCAATTTTATCCATTTATTTTTAAATTAATTTATTTGTTTTTTATTTTGAACATGACTTTTTAAGATGGTCAATTTGCATAACTATATATATTTTTAATATATTGTAGATATTAAGTAAAACGTTAAATACAGTAAGGACTTTTCATGGCACTAAATATGTTGGGATATGAATTACAAAGGTGCTTGTTTTTAAAATGAATGGTGCTGAAATGTGCATGGAAGTGTGGGAATACTGTATCCATACGATTTTGTTTTGTGTAAAATATGCTTATCTTGGGCTGAGAAGTTAACAATTGGAATGACATTAAGTTGATGTTTGTTTATGAGTTAAGGAATGATGCAAGGAGTTTTAGTGCAATTTGTTGTAAAACGAACTATTAGCTTTACCAAAGCTGTTAATAGAAAATTTGCCCCAAAGGTGAAGCTATAACTTATTTATTTTTCCCTTTTCAAACTTTTAGTCTCACCGTAAGTTTTCGGCCCCACGCCACGGCTCTTTGGGTTTCTTGCCCCGCAAGAGGTGCAAGCGGCATCGTGGCAAGGTGAAGAGTTTCCCTAAAGATGATCCCAGCAAGCCTGTTCACCTGACTGCTTTCCTTGGCTACAAGGCTGGCATGACCCACATTGTCCGGGAGGTCGACAGACCTGGATCAAGTGAGTGACTGCTTCAGTTCTTGCATGTAGAAATCTGCAGATTCTGCCATTGATGATACTCTCGACGGGCGGACATATTTGGGCCATGAGCCCATGCTGAATGTCGAGTACTGAGAGCAGTTGCATAATATAGGAAATTTGCTTAATTTATCTAATTATGTAAAACACATTTTTGTTTGGAGAATTAACTATTTAAAAAATATATAATTAATTAAACTTTACTCCATTTAGAGGTCAACAAAAAGGAGGTGGTGGAGGCAGTGACCGTTGTGGAGACTCCTCCCATGATTGTTGTGGGTGTTGTTGGATACGTCATGACCCCTCGTGGCCTGCGCTCTTTCAAAACCATCTTTGCTGAGCACATCAGTGACGAGTGCAAGCGTCGCTTCTACAAGAACTGGTAAGTTAACTTGTGGTCGCATGCATATTTAGTCTGGAGCTGGTGGTAGCTGGCCAGATCAAACATTGGTGTTTTTTCTGAGCCAGTCTAATTTGTCGGTGTGGTGCAGCTCCGCTCAGGTGCCTTGTGCCCTGATGAGCTCCGGGCTCCTCTGGCCGGTGGAAAGGGCTCCTTAGAAACCGTGCCATGAGCCAAAATGACCTAGTGCTGTCGCCGCCTCCCCTTTCTCATGATGATGGGCAAGCAGCCGTGCCCAGTCTCCTTCCACTGGCCCGCTGGGCTATGAAGGAACTGCGTGCCAACCTTTTGTTTTCCCCTGCCCTCATCTACCACCTTCAGGTATAAGTCCAAGAAGAAGGCCTTTACCAAATACTGCAAGAGGTGGCAAGATGAAGAGGGCAAGAAGCAGCTGGAGAAAGACTTTTCCTCCATGAAGAAGTATTGCCAGATTGTTCGCATCATTGCCCACACTCAGGTGAGCTTAAACTGCTTTTATGTGAAAATAAAAAAATTCCCCAGTAATTGTGACTTGTTTTAAATGTTAAATTTGTACCTTCACATCATTGTTTTTTTCCACAGATGCGCCTGCTGCCCCACAGACAGAAGAAGTCTCACTTGATGGAGATCCAGCTGAACGGAGGCACGATCTCTGATAAGGTTGACTGGGCCAGAGAGAAGCTTGAGCAGTCTGTTCCAATCGCTAACGTCTTCTCTCAGGATGAGATGATTGATGTTATTGGCGTTACCAAGGGACATGGATGCAAGGGTAGGTGGACTGCTTTTAATATCTTTACCCAATTTTTTAAGTCTTTACTGTAGCATTGTGCGTGTAATGATGAAAAACATGGATTAATTGCGTCAGGCATGGCGCCCGAAACACATGAGGAAATTTCCCATGCTGCCTTCCTTCTGACAGCACACTTACCCTTTTAGAAGCAAATGTGAGCTTGAAGACCTTTTCTGATCAAAGATGTGTTTTTGTAGGTGTGACAAGCCGATGGCACACAAAGAAGCTGCCCCGCAAGACCCATCGTGGTCTGCGTAAGGTGGCTTGTATTGGAGCCTGGCATCCTGCCCGTGTGGCTTTCTCTGTGGCTCGTGCTGGGCAGAAGGGCTACCACCACCGCACTGAAATCAACAAGAAGGTGAGGCTTCAGAAAGTCACCCAAGTGTTCATAAGGTCCATTTGTGGACTTTTCGTTGCAGTCTTTTCTCATGCATGCTTTGTTCATTTTAGATCTACAAGATTGGTGTGGGCTATCATACCAAGGATGGAAAACTAGTCAAGAACAACGCCTCTACTGATTATGATCTGTCCAACAAGAGCATCAACCCTCTTGTGAGTGTGCTGGTCTCTCTATTGTAAATTTGGTTTATTATTATTTTTTTATATATGCATGCATAAAATACTGATGATTTTTATTTATTTACTTTTTTTGTAGGGTGGCTTTGTGCATTATGGTGAGGTGACCAATGACTTCCTCATGCTGAAAGGCTGTGTGGTCGGAACCAAGAAGAGGGTTTTGACCCTGCGCAAATCTCTATTGATCCAGACCAGCCGTCGTGCTCAGGAAAAGATCGACCTGAAGTTCATTGACACCACCTCCAAGTTTGGTCATGGACGTTTCCAGACCATCGAGGAGAAGAAAAACTTCATGGTGAGTGGATGAGTGAAATCTGGTTCAGTGGGTGCATAGCTGCTGCTTAATGTCTGAAGTTTAAATTGGTAGCATTAAACTTCAGGTCGTATAGAGGTTATGGGCCTCTTGAGTGACGTTGCATTTACTTGGTTATTTGCAGCTGGTCTAAAGTGTGGACTTTAGCTTAAGGTTCTCCACAGATTTGCTGACTCTGTTTCATTGCTCTGCTCAGTTAGCTTTGAGCTTGTAATTGCTTATTGTGGTGTGACCGTAGAATGCAGAACCTCTTGGTCCTGTGCAGGTCAGTGCACTGTTCGTAACCTGTTTCAGCCTACCAGTCTGAGATTTGGGTTCCATTCCAGTGCAAGATTTAAAAAAACTCAGTGAGGCAGGGGAGTGGTGCCTCATTTGTGCTTTCTCCCTGTTCACTCTCTGATGACATTCCTTTTCTGATTTTATTAAATGTAGTTTGAGTTGGATCTCTTGGTGACCAGTCTTCTTTCTTTGACAGGGACCCCTCAAGAAAGATCGCCTGGCCAAGGAGGAGATGGCCTAAATGTGTTCTGCTCCTGCTTTGTCTGGTGTCATGCAGTACTGCAGAGTTTAATAAAAACAGAAAATGAAAATTATGGCTATTTATTTTATTTTAAATTCAGAAAAGCTTTAAACTGCATGATTCACAGAAAAGAATATTTATTCCCACAAGTCATTTCAAATCTTAAGTTTGAGCGAGATATTTTAAAAAGCTGAAATACTGTAACTTGTGCTTCCATAAAAGAGAGAATTTAATATCTCGTAAAGTCAAAGGTACGACACTAACGGATTAACTATCCCTTTTAATACACCTAGGGCTGTCTTTAGACATAAAACATTGTTTTTATCATTATAATTATTATTTTTTAAATGTATTGCATCACCAAAAATGAGTGTCCATGTGTTGTCTGACAAGTTGATAAATTGATTATTGTGACAGGCCTTAATGCTGCATCTTCTGGTTTAATCAGCAGTCTAGTTTATCAAGATGGGTTCACAAACTAAAGCTTAAGTTGAGGTGGCAAGAAATTAAATTTTCTGATTTGTTATCAGACTTTTTAAAATTTATTTATTTTTGTAAAGACAATGGCTTAAATGTACACTACACTAGCCTTCCAGTTATGAGTCTTAAAGCATTGGTACAAACTTTTTGCTTTTAAAGGTGGGGTTTGACTTTACAAGTTGAGGGAAAGAAAAGCTAGTTTATCGCAGCCTTTAATCCTTACTAACAAATATTTGGCAATAGTTTCTTCATATTTTTGCACTGAATTGATAATATTACAAAGTGTCTTGATGTAAAGGTGCCTTAATATTTAATGTATGAATGCTATAAAAATGGCTGAGTGGTCAAACCTTTTGTGGGTGACCTCTAATTTTTCCTATAAGGCAGTGCTGCAGAGCAGGAAGTGGATCAATGGCGGCCTTGTACATTCTCTCCTGATGCAGCAAAATTCCTGGCCTTCAGGTGCTTGGTCGATAATGAATGCTGTATATACCTTAATTAGTGTTGTACATTCACAAGGCTCCTCTAGAGGGGGAAAGATTGGAGGTGTGGAGAAGTCCACCCTTAATCTCAGCTTGTGCCTTTGTCAAAACACATGTGCTGTGTATTACCTCTTTGTTCCATAAATTAGTTTGACCAGCATATGTCAGGAAATATGTGAATTTTCCACTAAAGACCTTTATTTCTCAAGAAGCACTAATTAGCTCAAAGTCTGACAGCAGCTTCATTGTAATGAGGGATGATGGGACTGATGATGAAGGCACTATCAGGAGGGTTACCTTCCTGTCAGGTTCATCTGTTCAACTGCGCTGCCCCACAGCACTGATACCCAGATGTCCATACCAGAGAAACAGCTGGCTCTCCCCACTCCCTTTGGCTTGCCACCCCATCCCACCATTACGTCACAGTTGGATGAGGGCTGCTAAGGTTTTTTTTTTTTATTGCACAACTGTATTTTCTCCTCGTGTAACTTGTGCTGTAATGATCTCAAACAACAATGATTTTGCTTTTGCAAGGCCTGTAGTTTTTGTCCTTGAGAAACCAGGATACCTCAGAGCTGGGGCGGCATCAAGTTCGGAATGAGGCTGTGGTTTACAACCGAGTCCAACGGGAGCTCACCTAATTAAGACTCTTTGTCCTCACTGACTCATTGCAAAACTGCTTTCCCCATCATTTTACGTCGTAATAAGAACCCTGGATGCTCTTCACACACTATTTCGGTCTTTCTTCCTCCTTGCTTAGATATTCTGCATTCTTGGCAAGAATCGCTTTGCCCCGCACTCGCCACCCTTATGACAATATTCATAAGGATTTATCAAGGACGTTTTTAAAGAGCTTAGACCTTGGAGTGTTGTCATCACTTTTTTGGTCGCTGCTTGTCTTTATGAAAAGGAAAGGCTAACTTGGAATTAAACAGGCTGCTTTAGTCCAACATCAGTGAGAAATAGTCAGAAAAAAAAAGATTGAAGAGTGGATTATAAGACACATGACTCCTAGAATTTGGCCTAGATTTGAATGGATATAAAGCAAGGGGTCATGGTTTGGCTAATTAGCATGCTAGCATAAACATATTCACAGGCTCAACGAGTGATTCTCAAACAAAAGAATATACCAGAGAGGTTGCTTTTGGATTAGACACCTCAGTTATGAGTGGTGGAATAAAACAGTCTAGAAAATCTAATGGCTACGTCATAAAGCTTGATGCCCCGTGAGTCGTGGCAGAAAAATACTACTAAAAGTTCTTTTTTTTTTTCTTTCTTTTAATGCAGTTTAGAATGACAACCATCTGTGCTTATTTTAAACCACAGCAAAAACTAGGCTGAAATAAGGGGACAGTTTACCTAAAAATGAAAATCCTGTCATCATCCTGTTACTTAAACTTGTTCCAAACAGTTTAATTCTTTTCTGTTTACCATGAATGTTGGAAACCTGTAACTATTGACATGCATAGGAAAAAAAAATACTATGGAAGTCAATGCTTGCAGGTTTCCAACATTCTTCAAAATATATTTATATTGTGTTCAAACAACAGAAGGAAAAAAGACTTGGTTTGGATCAAGTCAGTAGAGTTAATTACATTTTTAGGTGAACTATCCATTTTAGGATGATTTTGATACAAGGTTAAATGGGACAGTATGGCTATACAGAGGTTTTTTTTTGTCTTGATAGAAAATAAATATGCAATATAAACTTCATTCCCACATTGGTGTGACATCACCAACGTGGGTGGAACAAGCATCGAACAGGAAGTGGACCCTGCAGAACAGGTGAGGAATATGACAAAAGCTTTAAACAATTTTCATAATAAGGTCAGAAATTTAGAGGAACCTTTCATGAGCAAATAAATGTAATGTCCTGCTTCATTAAAATCAGTAAGAATTGCATTACTATCATGTTTTTATTTTCAGTATTATATTTTTATTTTGTCTCATCCACCCAAACGCAATTTGATCAAGGTATGTAACCCTACTAGTAAGGACCTGATTTACATAGACGCAATCTAAAAATGGTTAAATACACCTCTTGCACTATGGAATGTGAACAGTCATGGTTGGAATTAGGGCACAGAGATGAACCCCTAAAATGGAACAGTGAATGGCCCAAATAGTATCCTAAACCAAATAGTAATCTTTTCAGTCTTTTGTGATGTAATGATGGTTTGACTGTCAGGCAGTTCATATCGGTACATAAACATTCATTCATTCATTTTAATTTCGGCTTAGTCCCTTTATTAATCTGGGGTCGCCACAGCGGAATGAACCGCCAATTTATCCAGCATATGTTTTACGCAGCGGATGCCCTTCCAGCTGCAACCCATCTCTGGGAAACATCCATACTCACCCATTCACACTCATACACTACGGACAATTTAGCTTACCCAATTCACCTATATTGCATGTCTTTGGACTTGTGGGGGAAACCGGAGCACCCGGAGGAAACCCACGCCAACACAGGGAGAACATGCAAACTCCACACAGAAATGCCAACTGACCCAGCCGAGGCTCGAACCAGTGACCTTCTTGCTGTGAGGTGATCGTGCTACCCACTGCGCCACTGTGAGGCCTGGTACATAAACATATTAGTATCTAAAAATTTCAAAGGGCATGTTTTTATACTGGCGGCACCGTGGCTCAGTGGTTAACATTGCGCCTCACAGCAAGAAGGTTGCTGGTTTGAGTCCGAGTTTGCGTGGGTTTTCTCCAGGTGCTCCAGTTTCACCCACAGTCCAAAGACATGCAGTATAGGTGAACTGGATAAACTAAATTGACTGTGTGTATATGGGTGTTTCCCAGTACTGGGTTGCGGCTGGAAGGGCATCCGCTGCGTAAAACATGTGCTGGAATAGTTGGCGGTTCATTCTGCGGTGGTGACCTCTGAAAATAGAGACTAAGCTGAAGGAAAATGAATGTTTCAGTACTAATATGTCTCAATATGGAACCTTCAGGTAAAAATGTGTACCTTTTGAAAAGGTACCGCCGGAGTGACAGCTTGTGTACCTTTTATTTTTGGGAATGCAGGAACTAGAAACATCATTTTTGATGTTCTTCAGAGCAGGGTCTAATCCAGCACTATAGAACCCACAGTGGGTGAAAACATGTCATTCCATTTTAAAGTGTTACAAAGTACACACATTTGTAGCTTATTAGTTAGCTGTATTTAACTGTTGCCTTTTTGTCTTTTGTCATTGTGTTCTTTTCTCAGCCGCCAACATATAGCAGTGAAAGTTGTCAATAGCCCCTTTCAGACATACAAACTTTTGCAGAAAATTACCAGTAAATTGCCATGAAGAGATCATGGGTCAACAGACCCTTTTTTAAAGAAATATAATAAAATTAGTTCCAGAATAATGACCAATTCCACGCTGGAATTCGACTTTGTATGAACAGTGCATTTTTTAAAATCACAGATACATTTGTTCTGGTCATTTTATGGTAATTTACCAGTGTTACAGTGTGAAAGAGGCTATATGTTAATTTTAGTCCTACCTTTTGCTGCTTCAGAGCTAGTGATGGTGCGATTGCAACCAGGGAAATAAATGAGTTTTCGGGGAACCTGGCTTGCTGGCTAATTCCAATAACTAAGTTCCTGTAACTATCCAGTGTAAAAGCCCCTATTATTAAATGTTACCAATTTATCAAGTAGTGTGCCCCTGCACTCAAGTGGCATGAGCTTACATTAGAAAGTGCATCAAGCATAAAACCTCTGCCAAATGACTGAGTGGATTATTCTGCTGTGGCACGCCTAAAGGAAGCAGTTGAGAGAGAGAGAGAGAAATTTTGAATGGCTCTTTATTTCAAATAACAAAAACAGATTTATATTTGGATTATTTTTAAACCACAAAATTAAAACAGTAGCAATGTGTAAAAAGCAGTTCTTCTTCAGAAACGGAGCTCCTTTGTTACACCACTCCAATTCGAAAAAGACAAGATCACCTGATTGTAGACATTAAAACTCAAGCAGAAAACAAAACACCATAATTCCCAGACATCTGTTCAATCTTGTTCTTTCTGCCCATGTACACAGCTAATTTGACTCTACCCAATTAAATAATTAAAATAATTGACATTTATGACATCTCCCCTAGCTATTTAGCCCCTAAAATGCTTCTACCGATAAGGTTTTAGTAAAACAATAACAAAGACTGCTTAATATAAGAAATAAAGGACTTAACCTGGAGAAAGAGAGATTATCATATGCAAGAAATTATGTCCAGATTGTTTTATTTTTACTCTGTATGCATTTTTAATCTAATATCATTTGTGTTTGCAAAACTATTAACTGGTATGGAGACACAATGTTTTTTTTTCCATATTTCTTATACAACACTAGTATTACTTAGACCTCCTTGGGAATTATTATAATGGAGCGTATAGTAAAGAGCATTGCACAGGGATGAAAGGGCTGGAGTTGTATGTCATTGTGGCCGAGAGGGGAGTCTGTGTGTCGCTCTCCTCTCTGCACTGTAGACTTACATAAGGAGTTCTGACATGGCATCCAGCTATTGCCCACACTGCTGTATCTTCTGCTCTCTTCTCCTCTCACATGATAACTACCCTTCATTACCTTATTTATATTCTTTAAACATGCTGGTTAGTCTGTTAACACACTTGATGATGTCATTGCTTGTATAGGTCATGATTCATGCATAAAGATAATGTTATATCCTGGTATTTTTTGCATGTTGAAATGAATAAAGTTTGTCCTTGATTATTTTGTCTAGGATATAATGCGCAAATACATTAACATATTACCATGTCTTTTAGCACAGAGGTGTCTTATGCAGTCTGAGGGCACCTGCACAATACAAAGACAACATGCTGGCGACTTTATTTCTACTTTATACGCACTCAGTTCATTCAATTTAAATCATTTACCTCATTATCAGTCATTGTCACTACTGGTGTGCCCCAGGGTTCAGTTCTTGGCCCCCTGCTTTTTATAATATATCTTCTCCCTCTGGTTTATATTTTACGCAAACACCAGATCCATTTCCATTGTTACGCAGGTGACACCCAGTTCTACCTATCAACCAAACCAAAGTTCCACTATCATCCCTTACCAACTGGTTTTCTCCCAGTTCACCTCAAACTTCCTGAAATTAAATGACAGTAAAACTGAACTACTTCTCATAGCTGCGTGATCCACTAAACAAATCACATAACTTTTCTATTCCCACTAAAAATTCTGTCATCTCCCAATCCCTTCAGGTTAAGAGTCTGGGTGTCATCTTTGACAGCTCCCTTTCATTCACTTCACATGCTAATAATGTCACCCGGTCTGCTTTTTTCCTCCTTTGAAACAATCATCTACGTTCCTCCCTCACACCCCACTCAACTGCCATTCTCATCCACTTTAGTCATCTCCTGTTTAGACTACAGTAATTCGGTTCTGTTTGGCATCCCAAATAAAACCCTTTATAAATTACAACTGGTATTATTTATTCAGAGAATTAGGGAAAATAGTTTTATTGTGAACCTTAGGAATATAAATAGATGGTAGTAAAGGACAGTTTGCTTAAAATGGTCATATAATATTTCTATATTGAAATTATAGCATTCATTTATATATATGATTTTATTGATTCATTAATTAGCATCGCTGCTACCTACAATTTGTTATAAAAAAAAAGAAAACACAAAATCAGACTTTGTGGCCTGTATACTATAAAAAAGTTTAAATATAAGTATAAATAAGTTGATTTTTCTTTTTAAAGTGAGTAAAGCTGTTGCCTTAAAATTTAGTAAATGAACTGGGCATAATTAGAAAAATGTATTCAACGGTCAACAGTTCCGAGTTACAGTGGGTTTACTTGTTTACTCGTTTTTTTAAGTAAACTTGTTGCTTTTATAGAAATGGATTTGCTCACGTATTTATGTAAAGAAACTAATTCCTTTTAATACTGTAATATTCAAATATGTATTATATTTTTGCCTTAGGTGGCCAATTATTTTCTTTCATTTGTCTATTTGATTGCTTCTTTCCTTATACTTGTTTGATTTCATTCATTGAATACATTAAAAGTAAAGGTTTGCACTGCGTGCTCGCAGTTTGTAAACCTTTTCCTGGTGCGTTAATCTTGTCAATAGTATTATTCAGAAGGTCATGATTCGCACTCTTTAATTAATTACTTTGTATAGTTTTTATGTTACATTCTTCGGTGATACAAAGACATAAACGTTTCGGCACAATGCCTTCCTCAGTGTGTTTATGTGTTAGTTTATTTGTTTGCTTCTTTCCTTATACTTGTTTGATTTCATTCATTAAATTCATGCATATATTTTCTTCATACATTCCATCGAAACCAGACAATATGATTACCTTCATCCATTCAATTTTTTTTATAATTTTTTTTTATATTGTCATATGTTGCCATTCATGATCTTGATCTCAGGAGACGGGGACATAGAGACAGTGGACAACCCTTGGCTAGTGTCTGCCTGACTGCAGCCCTGGTGCACAAGTGCTGCACTGTGGAATCAGTATTCAGAGCTGGTTCCTATGGACACAGCATTCTTAAAGCCAGCAACATCATCACCAGACTCCTGAACAGAAGACAAACAGGCCCGGCGCGTGCTTTCTCGCTGCCCCACTAGAGGGCGAGTGGCGCACAACCGCAGGACCGCCTGTCTGCATGTGGAGATAGACACAGGGAAAGAAGGACTGGTCATCGCGCTGAGCAATGGGTGATAAAACTACTAATTAGCCACAGGCTGTTCATCTGTTCCATTTATGTGAGTGAGACAGCTGAATTTGTTGGTGTTCTGTCATCATTTGCATTCATTAAATTACCAAAGTAGCATGAGTATCCATCATTAGTTCCCTATCCTACACAAGTTGTCGTTGGCAGTTTATTTTGTGAATGGTCACCAGTGGGTGCATTTAATTTATCTATGATGAGAGACATCAGGTTTAAATAGAGTATTTATTATGTTGACGGGTCAATAACTGTGTTTCATGATAAAGCATATGGCCTATTATCACTTCACCCAGTGCTTCACTGTATCAGTGCACAGCGTGTTCGTTTTCTTTAAAATATCCAAAAAGCACTAGAGCAGTGTTATATATTTTGCTGACATATTTTGCACTTACATTATTCCAAATGTTTCGAAGAAAGTTAAAATCCAGAGAAATAGGCAATTTTAAATAGTGACGTGGATCGTGTCCTGTGTCGACATGTCGCTCACTTTTGATCTTTGGTTTTATGGAAAATAGGAAACACCTAAGATGTCTTAATATGTCGTGTGCTTTATCAGACTGGACAGAACAGCATTATAACAGAACCTTAAAAGGTTTTTAGTATAAAACAATGCCACTGGTTCCTTATCATGTAATCACAACTGGAAGTGGTTGACTGTGGCATAATAAAAGCTCCACTTCAGTGCTTTCGTGTAATGTTGCGTTCATCTCTCATCATCAATGGCTTCAGCGCTCTAGTTTCGTTGACTCTGCTTCATACAACCATAATAATAATTTTTGAATACGTTAGCTTATCCACAAACATTTCTGCAGGAATCCTGTAGGATGTATTAATGAAGACCACAACTCCCATGATTCCACACTCATTCAGCATCATCAAACTATGCCTTTGTTTGTTGTGAATATACACCCTCGCAAAAATTACATACTGTGCCTTTTAAGGGCCCATAATGTAATTAAAAACTGTAGCTATATAAGTGTAAAACACCTAATACATTTAAAAATCATGTTAATTTACAGTTTTTGTTCTGTGTGGCCGACCACCCCCTTATCAAAACAAGTTATCAGAGCATTTAAGGAGTCATTCTGCATAATATAGCTTGTCATTACAGCATGAGTACATTTATATATTTATATGTATATATTTATATTATTTTAATGCGGAAAAACGCACTTGCACAACCTTTAAAGAAAGCTTAAATTACTATTAAATTCAGTATACTAATTAGGAGTTAGTGGTGTGAACCTACACTGCTCTCATGATTCAGTTAGATTACAATTATCATGTCACTGATTTAGTTCAATTCGATCTTCAATTTAGAAATTTTACTTCACGTTTACAATGTTGTCATTGAATACAAGCTATCAGACATTTGAACTAAACCTTAAATTTTACCTGCTCAAAGAAAGCACACTTCTTGAATGTATCAAATAACAGATAACAACATGTTAAACATAATTTTCAGCTGCTTAGTGAGTGAGAGACATAGAGCTGTTTCGTTACAGTCTTGCCTCCTTTGCCATTGTTTGCTACCATGACAAATGACATCAGAAAACCTATCAGTTCTGCACTATATTGGGGCTGCACGAAAACGGAAAAATTGAGCATTGCGGTATTTCATAATTGTGCTATATATATATTGATAATTCACAATTCAATTTCACCAGATGACTTGAATATCTCTATTTGGAAATAATTTATAATTTTAGATTGATTGAGATGATTCTGTAGGGAAGTGCATCTGAATCTAAATTATAATAAACAATTTTCAAACATATCTATAAGATAGAAATTAAACTATATTTCATTGTTTTCCGAGGAGACTAGCAGTATTCAGTAATTGAATAATTAAATGTAAAATAATACTGCACAGTCTTCGTTGGATAAATAATTCAATAAAATTAATCGCTATTAAAGTTACAAACCATACAATTTAAGCATTGCTTGTCCTGCTATGTGACTGTTGCGAATTATCACATGATGCGGAAACAATATATTGTGCAGCCCTAATTGCGATGCCCCTTAGTAATGATTCAGTTTGACACTCCTAATACTAATCTTGTTCAAGTTATCTTTTCAGGTTTCAAGTCTCTGTGTTCTAGTCTAAACTCTGCCTGACCCAGAGCTCAAAACATATCCCAGATGCTTTATGAGCCTCACAATCCTGATCCATCCACAAAAACAAACAAAAAACCAGACACAACCCAGCTCTGAACTGCGTCTCATCCCTGACTTTTTGAATCGCTCACATAGAGATGCAGAATTTTTGCAGTATTTCTGGACAGTTGGCTTTGTGGTCTGGGCTTATATAAGTGCGGTCAGGGGCTGGAGACACAAAAGCAGCAGCTGTGGGATTGTGCCTTTAGTATTCCCAGCCAGAAGGGGACAGCATGTTCCTCGGGTCTCGGAGAAACAACCACACACACACACACACACACACACACACACACACACACACA
>CAIGQW010000272.1:13728633-13746773 GCA_903798125.1 Danio choprae
ACACACACACACACACACACACACACACACACACACACACACAGAGCGTGTCTCTCTAGTGCTCACTCTCCACTCTGATCACACAGCACTGCAGAGAGACACACGGCACGTTTGATCACCACAACAGGAGAGAGAGAGGGAAAGAGAGAGAGAGGGAGGGAGGAAACAGATGCGCGTGGTTAGACATAAAGAGTGATGGAGAGTAGAGACCGAGCGAGGTGTCAAAAGGGGAGGTTGCTGGAAAGAGAAAGGCTGGAGACGGGTAGACAAGACACTGACAGGTACACAGCGAGGGGCTAATACCTAACATCATGTCTCACAGCAAGATGCAGATACTGACATACCGTGTAAGAGAAAGAGAGAGAGAGACAGATCCAAAAGAAACGTCCCGAGCAAAGAGAGTAAACTTCATTTGTACTGACAGGGATTTTATTGCTGGAGGTCACCAGGTTGCTGGATTGTCATTTCTTGCTTGAGGGCTGCAGAGTGTCAGTTTGCCAGACCTTCAGATTGATGGCAGGTCTGGACTCCATCGCAGCTTTCATTGGCCCAAAGGCCACCTGGCTGTAATGTTAAGCTACCAGTCACAGTGTTTGACATATACTGTCTTATAATTGACTCATAATTGATTTTCTTTCAAAATTTTGTTAATTAGCTATTTAACCAGTTATGTAAATAAAATCAACTTTTGCATCTCGTGAAAAATCATTCCAAAGATCATGATGATGGAGATTTACATATATATTGCAGACAAAACACTAACCATTATTTTAAATGAAAGGAGGTATGATCTTGTTTTCTGAGCATTAATAGCAAATAAAGCCTTTTATACTTGGTTGCAGCCATGAATTAGGTGTTACTGGGGGATTAGTTTGAACATATCAAGCTTTTCTGAGATGTGCAATGCATTAGGGCCTTTTGTAGCAGCTGCTGGATCAGTGGCAAACCCTGCATTTTTTACAGTGCTTTATGAGTTTTTTTCTTCTGTTGAACATGAAAGAAGATATTTTCACCTATTGACTTCCGTAGTAGGAAAAACAAATTGTGTGAATTCTATGGGTCCCAGCAAAACTAGCATTTTTCAAAATATCTCCTTTTGTGTTTAACAGAAGAAAGGAACTCAAATAGGCTTTGAACAAGCGAAGGGTGTAATTTTTAGGTGAACCATCCTTTTAAACATGCAAGATGACATATAAATAATGAATACATCTTTTTTGAATTCTTTGAAAACCCACCTCTTGTGAGAGGTGACTCTTTTTGTGATAAATGTTTTTGAGAAATGAACATGTTGTATTTAGCATACTTTAAATCCACAATTTCAGTTTGCTTAATATTGTAATGGTAACACAGCCATTGACACAGTTGTAAACACCTTTGCATGTGCACTGTTTTATGTGCATTGTTCAGTTTAATTCAAGTTTACTTGTATAGCGCTTTTTACAACAATTATAGTTCCAAAGCAGCTTCACAAAAGGTGCACATTACAGTATATGACAGTAAAAATCTGAAAAGTTAAGGAGTTGTGTAAAGGGTTGGCAGAATATAAACGTAGTTAACCTGCAGTTATACAATATATAGTGTCTGTTCAATAGAAATAATATTTACATGTATTAATATGTTCAATGTATTATATTTGTGTATTAAGTGTTTGTTGTCCATGGTGCAGATACAAAAATTGGCCTGCTAACCAATGTTCTAGAATCTGTGGACCCTCCTGATGACAAAAATTACGTTACTTGGGCACAAACAATTGCAGAACGTTTAGGTTGCAAAACTTTGAGGTTGCATATCAGGCCTTAGCTCTTGATGATTATGCAATGAGAGTAAACGATGACAGAATTAACGATTTGTATGACCAGCATGTTTTCACTGCTAGTCATGACCTTACTAAAAGTTTGTGCACTCACTGTGGAAATAAATAATGAATAATTTCTAAAAACATATTGATTTCAGACAGAAAGCAGACCAAACAATTATTATTATAATTATAAACGTTTCAATTATATGTGCAGGATGTTCAAAATGAAATATACAAAGTAAAAAGTTATAGACCAAAGGTCACATGATAAACCCAAACTACCACTGCTGGCAAAGACTGGTTTGCTTTTGTATAAATGTTTGACAAAGTAAGAATAGCTACAAGGAGCAAATAATAGCAAAATTATGACCTGCCAATCAAACTGGGTGTACTATCCCTTTAAGAGCCCTTCAAGTTGCACTTCAAGTACAATTTACATGTTTTTGCCATGCGTTTGTAAGTGATCATTACAAATAAAAAACTTCCGGTTACTTTTATAGTACAAGCTACTGTTACCTTTAGACTATTGAAGAGGAAAAAAGGCACTTCAGATGTGTAATCTCTTTCTTTTAATACTGTTTCAGAGCTGACCGTTTGTGCCTCCCGCACAAAGAAGAGGATCATTGGAGAAGGAAATGTAGGTCCCACTTTATGCCTTCAGCCATGGTGCCAGTGTCCACACAAATACACACAAACTCAAATCAATGCCTGAATCCCTGCATTAGTTACTTTGAGTAAATCACAATACTCAAATTTTCATTAGTCACTTGTTAAGTGTACATACTTGAATTGCATATTTAAAATCCCAAAGGAGCGTCCTGCTGTTGATAACTAATGTTTCCAAATAAAACCCTACTATAAAGTGTACCAAAATCAAAACTGTGAGCAATCCCACCAATTCTTTGGCATTCATAATCACAATTTGTGTCTTTAGTTTCTGTTTGTTTTATTAAGGGATTTTTAAAGCAATATATTACACAAATTTATACTTGCAGTGTTTACTTTTTCTCTTTCTAATCTGTGTAGTGTGACAAAAACCGACTCACATGAGCTGTAATAGATATTAGCAATGGATATTAGTGAAAAGTTCCTAAAAGAACCTTTTTTTCTTGTGAAGAACATTTTTTAAATCCAAAGAAACTTTTGTGTGGGCTCTTTGTGAAATCATTTATGCCAATTAATATTATTTAATTTCTACTGTAATTTTAATTTACCCACTATTTACTCACCTTCAAGTGGTTCCAAACATGTTGAGGAGAACATTAAAAAATGTATTTTGAAAAAAGCTGAAAATCTGTAACCACTGACATCCATAGTAGGAAAACCAAATACTATGGAAGTCAATAATATCTTCTTTTCTGTTAATCAGAAGAAAGAAACTCGAACTGATTTGGAACAAATGAAGTAAATCGCAGTTTTGGGTGAACTATCCCTTTAACCCATCATTTTACAAGATGAAATCTGTTAAAACACCAAATTGTAAAATACAGAAAAGTCAAAGCAATTGTGCAGCTTCAGTACGAGAAAGACAGTGGCTCATTTAGAGGGAACTATAAAGAGAGTGTGTGTTGATTCATCAGCCGGTAATCTTGATCTCTGAAATGAAGTGGCTATTACCTGATGATTGATTTGTCTGTTTGAATCTGTTGATTTTTTTCCCCCTCTTGTTTTCCACAATATTGTAATGAGGGGAGGGGGGACGGGCAGAATTTGATTTGCTGGATAAGAAGAATGGGAAAGTTGATGTGGGAGACGTCAAAATGCGTTGAAGGAGAAAAAGGACGGAGCGAGTGATGAATGTGTAACGGAGAGGAGGATAGATGTAAAAGAGAGCGAGGGGAAAAGAATGGAGCTTGAGCGATAGATGGGGGAGGGGGTGTAGTATGCAAGTAGATGATTCACAGAGGGAGGGAAAATGAGAGATTGTGCAGGGGAGGCAAATTAAGGACAAACATGTTGGCCCAACAAGATGGAGGGAGATGGATGAGGGAATACACAGAGTGGGAGAACGAAGGAAGCATTTTAATTCAGAGATCTGGAAAAAAAGGGCATTGTGTGGGGTTGTAATTTTGCACTCTCTCTGCCTCCCCAGTTGAGGGAAGACTAACAAAATGGCTGTCGCTTAAAGGCGGCAGGTCAGATTTCGGCATACATTAAGAAGGCATGAATCCAAAATGTAGAGTAGCAATAATTCCTCACAGGAAGGCTTTTTGTCTGGATTTCATCTCATTGAGCATGAAGTCAGTAGCTTAGCATATGAACTCCTCAAGCCTTTCACTGCTCTCTGAGGTGATCATGTCTTTAGTAAAGTGGATGCATTTCATTACAAATCTGTGCTTTTCCCCTTCCATTTTTCCAGATTTGCTTCATCCCTCCTTCCAAAAAACATAACATGCCAAATCATTCACACTCATTACTAGCGCAACAGATAGATTACATACTTAAGAGACCATTTCCCACATATAGACAAGCCTGGAACAGATGAGTAATTACGTGGCCTGCTACTTCACTTCCCTACTGTTACTTACTCACGTCTGACTCATTTGGAAAGCCTCATGCTCGCTCACAACACGGCCTGCCTTCCTGCTGGTTTGAATGGTGCTGGAGACTCTGTCAGGTGCGTGAGGGTTTGCAAACACAGAGAGGCAGCGAGTTTGTTCCCCCTTTGGGTTTGTCTGTTTATTCATCAGGACTTGATGCATCCAAGTTTAGGATCATTCTGTTTTGGCACCTTTAGATTTCATTTAAAAAGAAAATGACACATTTTAAAATGAATCCAAAGAAATATGAAAATGACTAAGGCGTGTGATTCTGAGAAAAAGAAATACACGTGGATACAAAGAAACAAGTCAGAATTGAAAAAAGCAGTTTTGCTGTAATTTGTTCGCTTGGTTTATCATCAAAGTATATTATTATAATGATTAATTATAATAAATAATAATAATAATAATCGAAACCAAAACAGAAAGAGTACACAAAACATTAATAGTTAACTTTTTTAACATTGCTTTTCCCTTTATAATTATCATTATCCTTTAAAACTTAAGTTTCAAGAGCAGGTTTGCTGTAAATTTATAGCATGCATTTAATCTTTGTATTCGTGAGTCACTTAGCTTCGTTTCTTGTAATATTTCGTACTTTTGTTTGTCGCTTGCTTTCTTGCAAGTGTTTGTTTAGAGTTCAGCATCCTCTTCTTTTCCTCCCCCCTCCTCCTTCCTTTTTTTCATCTTGGCAGTCATTTCTGGAGTTTTTTTAGCGAACTCTGACCCCCTGTTTGCCGCTCGTGTCAGCGAAGGCCTTTGCGTTAGTTTTTTTTCTGTCGTTCGCTCTCGTGACGACCGGATGCGAGAGGAGAGAAAAAAGGAAGCAAACAGGGACTGAGAAAAAGATGAGAAGGTTCTTTTAAAAGAATAGAATTTTGTCTAAGGTTGAACGTCTTTGTCAGTCTCGTGTTAGAGCAGCTTTGCGGTGAAGATCCTCCGTGATTTCATCCATCGTCCAGCCACAGTCGCAGCTCAGGGACACAGAGTTTTTTTCCAACAGATCATTACCCGGCAAACAGCAGTTTTACCTCAGAAAAGTCTTGATTATTATGTTAATTTCTATATAAAATCAAAATCAATACAGGGCCTCACAGTGGCGCAGTGGGTAGCACGTTCGCCTCACAGCAAGAAGGTCGCTGGTCGCTGGTTCGAGCCTCGCCAGTTGGCGTTTCTGTGTGGAGTTTGCATGTTCTCCCTGTGTTGGCGTGGGTTTCCTCCGGGTGCTCCGGTTTCCCCCACAAGTCCAAAGACATGCAGTACAGGTGAATTGGGTAAGCTAAATTGTCCGTAGTGTATGAGTGTGAATGGGTGTGTATGGATGTTTCCCAGAGATGGGTTGCAGCTGGAAGGACATCCGCTGCGTAAAACATATGCTGGATAAGTTGGCGGTTCATTCCGCTGTGGCGACCCCAGATTAATAAAGGGACTAAGCTGAAATGAAAATGAATGAATGAATAAAATCAATACATCCATACATATATACTATACGTGTATATATATGTTGTACCTTGTGTAAGAGATTGCAGACCGGGCTATTTCTTACTGAACATCCTACCGCAGTGGTTCACAGTTTTTTTTTTTGTTTCTTTCTTTTTTTCTTTGAATGCAAATAACAAATGAACAAATAAATGAATATGACGAATATAGTGGAGAAGGGAAGAAGACTTATGAGGGAGCAGTAGCTTGCTCACGGTGTAGACCGATGGGTGTTGAAGAAATGCTTTCTTAACAAAAACATGTCAAATTAATGCCACAAGCTACAGCTCCCACGTCACAGGCTGAAAGAACCCTTCTGCAAATCTCTTATCGCCTGTCTCTGTTTCAAACCAGCCTCAATTTGTCAATGGCAAATGGCAAAATCATGCATACATGTGTAATCTTTGATCGAAACGCAAAAATCCTCCCGGTTCCTCCGAATCGTGAAAACGCATGGTACATGAAGTTTGATCTGTAATATTCCAGGCCTCCGCTCCCGTCTCCCTTGCCCTGCTATCTGTACGGGGAGAGGTTGTGCCTCATACAGGGGTGGTGCGTCGGTTGGCTGTGTTGGATGAGTCTTTCAGGTCCTTCTGGATGCAGTTGTGGACCTGGAGGAAGTTGTGGTCCCTCTCTGAATTGTAGGTGGCGGTGGGGGTGCCATGGCCGCCCTTTAGGGTGTCTCCCCCGCGGGTGAGTGTGTACATGGAAATCTCGGTGGAAGGCAGAGCCCCGAAACCCTTCAATCCCACCGGCGAGGCGTCTCGGGAATGCGAGGGGTCTGTGGAGCGGGATGATGAGCGGGAGCGGCGCCGGTAGCGGTACCGGTAGCTGGGGATGCGCGTGATAGCTGAGCCCTGCAAGTAATCTGCTGCCCGTGCGCCCGCCCGCAGCTCCCGGTGCCGGTCGATGAACATGTGCACAGCCAGCACACCCACCATTTCAGCCATGATAAAGGACAAAGCACCAAAGTAGAAACTCCAGCCGTATGAGTAGCTGTTCTTCTTGGAGTCACTCTTTGAGGGATCCCCTGCATTGGCTGATATGTACACGATCATGCCAATGATGTTACTTAGGCCTGAGGGGGAAGAAAAGAGAGATTTTAACCTGGTAATCATGGTTAAAAGCTGATTAACAACCTAGTGTGGGTTCAGAAAGTACAGCCTAATAAGTGTTAAAATTGTCATCACCCTGTTAGTTCATACTTCATCAGGGGTTAATAGTTATTCCTGAGCATTCAAAAATTGTCACACAATTGATAAGATGAACATTCTCCAAAATATCTTCTTTTGAGCATGTGTAAATGGTTATTATATATTTTTTTCATATTGTGTACTATTCCTTTTAAAAAGGCAAGCATTTTGCTAAAGGAAGCACTCTACTTAACCTTCCACTCAAGGGCAAAGCTGTTGTGTGTTAACCCAGATTTATGATAAAGATAATGTGTTTGAATGGAAAATGTGCTCTGTGGTGCGTTGCATGGTTTTGAGCAGCATCCTGAGTTCTAGCTCAAGACATGGAGCTGTACTTCTCCCCTGCTGTGTGTTCCCCTTTACCTCACTCATCATTGATTTGATGAATGCAGCTTTAGCAATGGGCAACCTGAATTGCTAACTGTACTAGGATTTTTTTTGTCCAGAAAATACTCTTTTGAACTATAAATGTAAATATTGTTACTTCAAAATCATGTTTTTCAACATTATTCATCATTTTCCTTCTTAATTATTAGAATACATGAATCCAATGCATAACAACAGTAATACAATGTGCAGAATTCTGGTATATTCATTCATTCATTTTCTTTTCGGCTTAGTCCCTTTATTAATCTGGGGTCGCCACAGCGGAATGAACCGCCAACTTATCCAGCATATGTTTTACGCAGCGGATGCCCTTTCAGCTGCAACCCATCTCTGGGAAACATCCACACACACTCATTCACACACATACACTACGGACAATTTAGCTTACCCAATTCACCTATACCGCATGTCTTTGGACTTGTGGGGGAAACTGGAGCACCCGGAGGAAACCCACGCAAACACGGGGAGAACATGCAAACTCAACACAGAAACGCCAACTGACCCAGCCGAGGCTCGAACCAGCGACCTTCTTGCTGTAAGGCGATCGTGCTACTCACTGCGCCACCGTGCAGCCTAATTCTGGTATAGTTTAATGATATTTTGCCCAAGCTGTCAAACTGACACCATCAGAGAAGGAAAGCAATAGCAAATTCTTCAGATTTTGATTAAAGATTACCATTGCAAACTGTTTTTTTTAATCAGAATTCAACAATTAATTATTCACCTTAAGAGGACCGTTATGATCTATGTTGTCAATTTTAATTACAACAACAGATAAAATCATAACATATTACATATTAAATGTTATAGTTATACGTTTGTGCTTAATGTTTTGTAAACTTTTATTTTAATAAATATGCACATCTGTGAATATTCAGTCAAATATTACTGAATAGAAATGTTAACAAGACATTATTATAAAATGTGTATTCGTTTTTACATTCAAATGATATTAAATTCATGTTAGCCTTAATGCTACAACACTTAATGCCACAACATACAATTAAACTAAACAGTGACCTGTCACTTTAAATGATTTGAGCATGAGGAAGTGACATCAGTCAGAAGGGCAATCTTTAAAAGCAGGTAAGTCAGACTCTCCTTTAAGTTATACTTTTTTGTGTGTTAAATTTGTATGTCTAGTGTATCTTATTCCACCATATATAAATAAACAGTTTTTAACAGATAAACAGAAATGTGTGTTTATTTTTCTGTTAATGCTAAGAGGAGCTAGACTCCATTTTGAAAACCACATTCCACCCCTGCACAAAACTGCAAGACAGCACCGAAACATCAAATTAACTTTAAATCAAAAACACATTCTCTAAACAAGAGATTTGTTCAAGTTTCTGTTTGAATGTTTGTGCTTTTACGTAGAAGAAACTGCACATATATTGAGCCAAACAGAAACACTTGTAACATCTTGCGTTTGACCATTTACATAATTCCCACAACCATAAAATGATAAAATAGCTTCATTTAGACAATTATCTCAAGTATCAGTGTGGCATTTTAACAATACTGCTGGAAAACAGAGACTGATAAATGTTTTTAATTCATCCATCGTTTTTTGGTAGATCTACCTGGAGGCACAGCTCCTCTGAATGTTCACAGAACATTGCTGTCATCTCACAAAATAAAGTGTAACTGCCCTCTGAATGGTAAGGTTAACAGAGCCAGTTTGACAATTTCCTTAACCCCTTAGCTATAAACTAAGCGCTGAGAGCCTTAATTTGTCAACGTGAGCAAGTAAATGAGGAGTTGAGAGTGAGGCTGTGGTGCTTGACCTCACAGGAACATGATCTGTGGTTCACTGCTGACTTCACTCACACTCTGCTGGAGTCGTCTGTGACACAGTCAAACCACCATAATGGATCACTGGGAAAGTGTGTCAGGGACACCATATTTTTAGACTTTAATCCCAAATGGCCCCTCTAAGCCTAGCAACAGAATCAGGACCAAAGTTAATTTTTTTTTTTTTAAAAGAAGAAAAACTGACATGATAACTGGCTACTGTATGAACACTGAGGCAGCTTGTTTGAAAAAGTCTTTGAGTCAAAGTTATGCAGCGCTGATTTGGGCACTAACGTCAAAGCTGTTAGTTTCTGAAAGTGTTCGTTTTACCTCTAAGCCTAGCAACTCTGTTCACTGGTTACCCAGCATCCTCTATTAATAAACTTCAGCTAGTACAAAATGCAGCTGCCAGAGTTCTTATCAGGTCTAGAAAATATGATCATATCACCCCAATTTTATCCTCCTTACACTGGCTGCCTGTTAAGTTCCATATTGATTACAAAATATTGCTTCTTACCTATAAAGCTTTAAATAATCTAGCTCCTGTTTATCTAACCAACCTTCTGTCTTACTACAAACCAACCGGCTCTTTAAGATCTCAAAACTCAGGGCTTCTGGTAGTACCTAGAATAGCAAAGTCGAGTAAAGGAGGTCGAGCCTTCTCATTTATGGCTCCTAAACTCTGGAATAGCCTTCCTGATAATGTCCAAAGCTCAGACACACTCTCTCAGTTTAAAACTAGATTAAAGACCTATCTTTTTAGTAAAGCATACACACAATGCATCGCATAACGGTATGATGCATGAGTGTGCCTCACACAGGTGAGCTGGCTTGACAATCACCTGTAGAACACATTCCTCCTGTCTTGTATTGTGTTAGAAACTCTCATATGCTTTACATGTTTGTTTCTATGTTTGTTTATGTAACTGCTATTTTCATCTATAACAATCCATTTTTGCATCTGGTTTAAATACACTATGAACAGCAGCTACGCTAATTATTTTCTTTTTTTTCTATCTCCACCTGTGGCTACTTATGCCGAGGCCCCTACAGACTATGCAGCACCATTTATGAGATCCATGACCCGTAAAGAGATGATCCCAAGGTATCCTGGACCAGGCCGTAACTCAAGCTGATGCTTTGGTGGTCATGGAGGAATGGAGTGCATGAGACTAATTCCTGAAAGACCACAGGGACAAACGAGTCCACGCATTGATCCTGTGGGCCAGCCTGACCTCCTGCCGGTGCCCTACCCACACCTGCAGCTTCTCCACTGCTCTTCAGTGCTTAAACTTTCAGCAGTGAAATTTAAACCACACTGAACTGAACTGAACTAAACTGCACTTCAACTCTGAAATCTGGACTTTACTAGAAGTATGTTAAGCTGCTTTGACACAATCTACATTGTAAAAAGCACTATTTAAATAAACTTAAATTGAATTAAATTGAATATGTAGTATTGCGGGGTCAGTTTAAGAGTGTGTTAGGCCAGTTGACTGAACTTTTGCTTACTGGGTCAGTGCCTTACAAAGTTTGATCTTGTACATGCATTATATATTCAAAAAGTAAGCATTGCAGGTTCTTTAAATTTGTTTTTGGCAATTTCTGCTTGCCATCTAGTTGATAGTTTGAAAGTTACTTGTGGTTAGCATGGGTAAGAAGGGGTTGAAAATTATGAATTGATTATTAATGCTTGTCCTTTTATTCCATTATTTTCTATCAAATGAAGAAAGCAAAAACTTATTTGACAGTTTCTACTGTAATTTACAGCTACTTATACAAAGTTGAGAAAAAAGGTGGAATGAATAATCGTGAAGTAATCATGAATAAACTTATACTGAAAGACATGCTGAAAGGTTTGAGGTCAATATTTGTTTTTAAACACATTTATAGTTTTTATTTTATAAAGATGCATTAAATTGTGTTTTGAATTTCCTGTTTGTGAAAAAGTCTTTTTTCCAGCACTGATAATGCACCATATCAGCATATTGACTTCTGAGGGATCATGTGACACTGAAGACTGGATTAATGACATTCTAATAAAATCTAGAGTTACACTTTTTTTTAAAGAATTCTACATTTTAAAATAAAGTTTTAATTTACAACAACACAAAAAGATGACTTAACAGTTTTAAAATACTGCTCGGAAGGTAAAATACATTTTCATCAGGAAAAACAAACAATTGTGCCAGTTACTTGTAAAGAGACTTTGTATCCTACAGAAAACCTCTTCCTTTTAACCTTTCCTTCATTGACTCCATAGGCTCACCGGCAGACACGAAGAGGATTCCTGCACTGAGGATGATATTGTGGCGGGACTTGTAGAACTCGCTGGCAGCTATACAGAGACCACCCATGAAGAGCAGGATGACGCTGAGGATGGGGAAGATACTAGACGCTCGCACAGCCCCTATACATGCAGACACAGAGAGAGAGGAGACAAGGTGAGCATAAGATGGTTTCAGTTCCAGACTTTTGCTTGTTAATTGAATCTATGCAAAATACAGTGAGAGAGGGACCAAGTTGGATGAAGAAAGCTGTCATTTCAGCAGCTGTTTTCCTCCGAGCACATTGACTTTAGCCAATCGACACTTTGCCAGTAGAGTAAACAATACTCGCACCCTTTAAAATGGTGCGGAAGAGCAATTAGAGGTCAGAAGTCTCACCTAACACTTGTACTCTGTGACTGAGAAGGACGAGAGACACCAGGCCATTTACAGATGCCGCTATTTGCACACAATATGTTTGTAGTGAGACTTCAACAAAAGCTGGCTTCTTTCGAGCCATGAAATGACAAGTGAATGTGTTAATGAATGTTTTTAGGACAGCCTGCCAAGCCTTCAACTCACCAGTTTATTCAACTCAATGTTTGCGTAGCTTTTAAAGAGATAGTTCCAGCCCAGGCTCGTTTCAAATCATTGCCTCAGCCTACATTTTTGTGCAAACATAAAATACGTTGCTCTGGGTACATTTTGTTGCATGTTTCTGATAAAAATCCACTACAGGGAGCTGTCTACGTTTTTGCGAATCTTATATGCATTACTCGGGGTACATTTTGTTATTTGTTTCAGATACACGTTCTTCTTGTACATGTTCACGAGAAAGCAGAGATCAGCAAACCACTGAACTAAACCCTTCCTTAAAAACCATAGTATTTTCAAAAGCCAACCGCAACCTCATTTTACCTTAATTGTACATAGTTTTCATTTCTTTTGTGGAACTGTGCTTTACAAGACTCCGCTCTGCATCACAAGTACAACAGCTGACAAAGTGAGATACTGAGCAAACTGACCACACTAGCAAAGTTGTCCATATGGAGATAGACAGGTTAGGCAAACATATTCCATTGCAAATCATAGCCACTGTTAAGCTGTGTATATTTGGGTTATTTGTTTGGTGTTGTACAAAGAACTGCACCAAAACAGTCCTTTATTCATTGAAAATATGTCCCTGAAAATATCATTAGTGTGAAAAGGAACAAAATTGGTTGCATAAGTATGTTTTTGCGGTTTCACAAAAATGTAGACTGAAGCACATATTTTCATATTCACACATTTGCCTGGGTTGGATAGTTAACAAAACAAATCATTTTCTCATTCTCATTTCATTCTAGACCTGTTTTCAACAACTAAGGTTATAGTTTGTAGAATGTTCATGCTGCTTTTTCTTCATTCAGTCCAAGCTCTAGATTTACAAATTACCTTTTTTGCATCAGGCAGAAACATTTATTTAAAACCACCTATGATGCATTCAAGGAAAGCATTTTGGGAATCAAGCCCAAATCCTTGGACAGTTCGCAGTGACTGATCTTCAGGTGGCACGAGTTTGAGTCCTAGCTCAGGAACCTTTCACATTCACCCTCAAATGATTTCAAACCTTTATGAGTTTCTTTCTTCTGTTGAACACAAAAGAAGATATTTTGAAGAAAGCTGGAAACATGTAACCATCGACTTCCATAGTAGAGAAAAAAACATATACCATGGAAGTCTATGGTTTTCAACTTTCTTCAAAATATCTTTTTGAACAGTTTGGAACAACTTGAGGAACAGTAAATAATCAGTAAATTGTCATTTTTGTGTGAATTATCCCTTTAAATTCAATACAACTCAGGTGTAAATGAGCAGCCATTGGACAAATCTGAAATGGTATTAAATATATAAAAACTTTTATACTCTATTTAATGGACATACTTTGAATTTTTATGTTTGCATCTTCATGTTAAGCGTTTGTTAAAAGTGAAGCATTTTTGCTTAAAGTATTAACTCATCCTAAAAATGAGAATGATGTTGTTAAAGAGCCACTATTATAAGTTTTTGAAAATTACCTTCCATGCAGTGTGAGACAGCTCTAAGTGAATGAAAACATTCAGCTTGAGGTTTAAATCTGAAAGTGCACCTTGTTTAAAACTATTGATTTAAAAAAAAAAAAAAAGAGTCAATGTATTGACGACACGAAACAATACCAAATATGAAGTGCCAGATCCCGTAAAACGTGAACGCACCCTTCCCTAACACTAGTGGAATGCAGATATGGAATGGATCATGACTAAAGATGAGTGAATATTAATGAGTGAACATTCTGATGATTAATACAATAACCTACCCTGCAACTGGGGATTCACTGGCCGTTTGTTAAAGGAAGGATCAGCAAAGACTATTAATGTATTGGACTTTGTCAGCCCTTGACAGAAACATTGTCAGTACACAGTTCATGGACCGGTTTCATCTTCCTCTGGATCAAAAGATGTAAGTGTGATTAAATTGGTTGCTTCCTTGTTTTCTCTAGCTTGCAAAATATGTATTTAATTGCGTTTTGTTACTTGTAACTGCTCCGCATGGCTTGTACTGTATCTGGTTAATTCTTTATTTTGACATATCACATCTAAAACTAATTTGAAAACTCAATGCGTTTCTGTTTCGTGCTGAACTCAGTCGACCAATCACAACAGACTGGGTCATCGGACCTATCAGCGCAGATTAGCCTCACGCAAAGGACGAGTTTGGGAACAAATGAATCACTGAACAAATCATATGGGCGTTGTTGGGATAATTAGGTAAAAATAAATGCAGATTATAAGACAATAAAAGAGTTTTTTTGGCCTTGCATGCATATCAGCCTGTTGTTGGAGAGCCCCAAAACATAATTTTCATTTTTGGGTGAACTGACCACCACTAATGTTGCTCTCTTGTCCTTTTCTATTCATCAGACTTTTTCAATTCTCACACCATACTCTTATCTCTCTCTCTCTCTCTCTCTCTCTCTCTCTCTCTCTCTCTCTCTCTCTCTCTCTCTCTCTCTTAAAATACTTCACATGCAAAGTTATGCTTTCATCAGGCTAGTTAAATTTTCACCACTCCTTCTAGTCTGCAAGCTCAGCAGGTTTTTCTCTCTCTGTCCCTCCCTGCTGTGCTGTAAACGCTGATGTGTGGACAGCATGACAGTACTGCGAACTCTTGCCTGCTAAGGTAGGGACTGAAGGTCCCCCTGGGAAGGGTCATCTGTGCTCCTGTCCTGCCCTCACCTCCACCTGAAAACCACTGTAATCATGCCCATCTGCTGCTGATCGTACGAGAAGCCAAAGTCAGCTAGCGCAAAGGTGCATTTGTTTCCGTGCTTTAACATCTATAGTGCATTTCAGTGCGTAGCGTTTAGTAAAATGCCGCCTGATTGAAATATAAATCCTAAACTATCCTTTTAGGAATATGTTTGACACAGTAAATGTACTGAATGTGTGCTGTGCTAAATGGCGATATCTCATTTGCTGCATGTTATATAAGGTGAGATTTTTCTAGTTCACTTGCCGCAGTTCTTCTCTCCCTCACGGAGAAAACGAAACGGGACTTCATTGGAAGTGATGAACAGCATTTTAATTTTCTTGCTCTTTGTTCCGTCATCTCCTATCTGTCTCTTTCCCTCTGTTTTTCTCTCTGTCCACTCAATCTAACTGAGGCCCTTATTCTTAGTGTCATGTGGTATCTTTACCCAGCATATGAGGACAAGAAGTGCCTTTTTTTGCAATGAGGGTCAAAAGATACATTCTTAAAATTAGTTTGTTGCAACTTAATTTTGTAATATATACTTTAGATCAGGTTTGAAGTCTTAAATAAACCAGTGTTTATTAAAACTAAATTCTGATAAAAAAAAATTGTTCCATTGTGTTATGTGGCATTTTTAAAATAACATATCAAATGTACCAACTACTGATGAGTGAACATGCCTCATTACACAAAATAAAAATTGATTGTGTTGCTATGGCTTGTTCTGACAATCCGACTCGGCTATGCGATTCAGTTTGCTAAACGGTCCCCCAAGTTCACGGGCGCGTATTACACCAAGGTCAGCCCTGTATCCGCCCCTGTCTTGCGCAAGGAGATTGCTGTCCTCCTGGCGAAGGACGCAATCAAGCCGGTCCCTCCAGTCGAGATGAGGTATGGGCTTTTTAGTCTGTACTTCGTCGTACCCTAAAAGAACAGTGGGTTATGACCAATCCTAAATTCTGCGAATTTTTTGATCCGCTGCCTTACAAGCAGCCGCTCAGAATGCTCATGCAGAAGCGCATCCCCCATTGTGTTCGTCCTCAGGATTGGTCTGCAGCGATAGACCTGAAGGACACGTATGTTTATGCCTCCATTTTCCCACGCCACCGGCAGTTTTAGTGGATTGCGTGCGAGGGTCGAGCATGGTAGTACAAAGTCCTCCCTTTCGTGCTCTCCCTGTCTACGCGAGTTTTTCACCAAGCTCATGGAGGATGCCCTAACGCCCCTTCGGCTCGCGGGCATCTGCATATTCAATTATCTCTATGACTGGCTTTTTTAGCTCACACAGGATCAATTGGTTATGCACAGGGACTGGGTGCTTCGGCACCTCGACCTGTTAGGGTTTCAGGTCAACCAAGAAAAGAGCGGGCTCGCCCCGTGCAGAGCATCTCTTTTCTTGGGTTGCGGCACCTCTCTAACAGACATCTGTAGAGCTGCGGGCTGGGCAACACCGAATACATTCATAAGAGTCTATATCTTTGAGTGGAGCTGAATTTCCTCATCTGTGCTTAATAAAGCTAGTGAATGAGGAAATTCGGTACGGTGTTGAAACACGCTTGCTGTGCCTTTCTCTCTAACACAGAGATACGTGCGCTTCTTTCACTCTGTTCAGTTGAGTTCCCCATTTGGCGAACCCTACGGAGTTCCTCCGAGGCCCCCAGCATCTGACTTAGCGGAGAAGTCAGGTGCCTGACCCATTACGTTGTTGGCATGCCCACTTGGTCAGCCCGCGTTCTGGGTATAGGTGCCTGCTATGTGCGATCCCCACTGGCGATCCCATATGCTTCATTCAGCCACGACATAGTTCCTCCTCTTAGGCGGGCCCGTGTCTTCCCTCCCCGCTAACCATCCGTCATATGTGTACTCCCCCTTCTCAGGGTTAGTTCATATGTTTTTATGCCACCAGGTCTCCCCATTGGGCAGCAGGTGGCCTCTGCAGCGTCCTCCCTATCGGGACTGCACGCTTTCCCAACGTACTGGCGTACTTTAAAATTCATAGAACTTAACTAGGTGTATTTTTATGACTCCCCGAAAAATATAAATAAGCCTTTAAATGCTTCACAGGTAAGCAAGGTAAGTTAGGGCCAGGGGGCACGTTGGAGGGCTGCGTCTCTGGTGATGATGGTGCGCTCACGCAGAAGCCTGGCAAACCTCTCACCAGTGACGTAGTAAGGTTCAATTGCTGTGGTGTTTTCCATATATTTCCCCATAGTGGAAGTTTCCACATAGCATTGAAGTTCCACTCCCGCTGGGGAACGAAACGGTTACTACGTAACCCTCCTTCCCCGAGGGGGGGAACGGAAATGCTATGTTCCTTCGCCACAGCGGTTGTGCCTTAGCTGACAGCTGTAGTTTGGCTCTTTAGCTAGAAAAGGTGTCTTTGCTGTGCACAGGTGGCATCTTTATACACAATTGATTGTGATTGCTGCCGGCTGTGCCCGCTGACGCCGCCAATTCATTGGCATTTCATTGGCCCGTTTTATTACTCTTTCAGATGATTGGCTTCTGACGAAAACCCCGCAGTGGAAGTTTCCACATAGCATTTCCGTTCCCCCCCTCGGGGAATGAGGGTTACGTCGTAACCGTTTCGTTCTACACAGTCAATTTGTTTTGTTGGGACAACATGAAGGAGTTGTGCTGTAGAAGTATTGTTCATTGTTAGTTCATGTTAGCTAGTTAACAAATTAAATATTATTGTAAAGTGTTATGCATATTGTATATTAAACTACACACAATTTCATATAAATATACTTACAAAATATATATTAGCTGCAAAGGGTCTTGTAATTTTCCCCCCACATTTTACTTCCATGCCAAAATAATTGAAAGTTATCCTTATTTGGACGCTTAGGTTGGTCAAACAATGGCTATATGCAATTAACTGTGACTGTGATTTGATGAATTAATCATATCACATGGAATATCAAGTTATTCAATTATTTTAATTGGTTGAAAGTATCTGTATTTTCATTTAATAAATATTAAAAAAACAACTACAATTTCATAGCCTGTGGACATAGTTGACAAAACAGCTCTTACAGGAAGAATTAAGGAGTGCAAAATACCACCTTCAGACTCGAAACCACTAATAAAAAACGCTACATTCTAAACAAATGGCAAGCAGAATGGTGTCAATGCTCAAATAATAAACTTTCCAGAATCCAGCCCTTAGTAGGAAGAAAATCTAAATATATATTAATACAGTGCTCAGCATATATGAGTACACCCCATTTTGAAAAGGATTTTTTTTAACCATTTCTCAGTGAATATGGGTTATATATATTGGTGCATTTGAACAAAACTAATTGATATTTTAATAATATTTTAGTCACAGAACATCTTTAGAAATGGAAAGATAATACATGCAAAATATTGCAAAAACAAATTACAAACTACAACATTTCAACAAAAT
>CAIGQW010000272.1:13747173-13767649 GCA_903798125.1 Danio choprae
GAATTGTGGGGGAAACCGGAGCACTCGGAGGAAACCCACGCGAACACGGGGAGAACATGCAAACTCCACAGGCGATTGTGCTACCCACTGCACCACCGTGCTGCCTTATATATAATTGTGTATTGTGTATATATATATATATATATAATTTTTTTTTTTTATCTCAAGACGTGATAAGGTTATTTCTACAAGGTGCTGTAGATTTTTCACCTGAAGATCTCTGATAACTGAAGGTCACTGCTAACTGTCTAAGGATTTGGGTTTGATTCCCATAATGCTTTCCTTAAATTCATCATAAGCAGTTTTAGCCAAAAGTTTCTGCCTGATGCAAAAAACGTATTATGTCAATCTATTACAATATCACAATAACAACCTAACTGTCATACTTATACTTTAGCAATGCCTTCTTTTTAATGTTATCAGAAAGCAATTTTTATCTGGAGAGACTAAATTATTTTTTTCTTTCATAAATGGAAAAAATTGTATCAAAAGACTTAAAAAGGTTTTAGATTGTTATCTTATTTTATGTATTCGTTATTGTTGTTGATGTCATTTTAGTTTTATAAACCTTTTTATTATTATAGAAATGTATAAAATGTTAGTAAATTTTATATATTTTTTTGGCCACAAAATAGCCAAAGCAAATATGGCAATAAGTGAAAAACTCTTTTTCATAGCCTGTAAATATTCTCTATTCTGTCACCATTGGCAAAGAGGTTTATTTTGGACCCGGTGGAATTTTATTTTTCAACGGATGTCCTTGCGTGTTCACTTTATCCTGTCTCTTTTTTCAGTTGGGTGTAGAGTTGCTGGGAATGGTCTGATTAAATATTAAGGTGTGCTGGGTGTTGACCCCGCTCCTGTTGCCCTGTAACATCCTTCTCCCAAATCTCTCTCTCACACACACACACGCACACAGATTCTGGTCAGTCTCACATTAACCTGAGAATATTGACATGGCCAGAGAGGACACCGCACTCTTCCTCATCCATCAGCCTCATTCACAAAGACATGGGCAGGCGAAGAGAGTAGAAAGAAGGGGGCAGGAGAGGATGTGAGGCAGGATGTGAAAGTGGGAAAGGAAAAGATAATAACCTAAATGTATTGATTGTTGACACAAGCGTTTAAAACGACAGATTTGAAGGTGACAGAAGTGTCCCCAGAGACCAGGATGCAGGGTTGATTTTCAGCTCTGTTCAGTCTCATTCATATAATGACAGTGAATGGCAAACCGCTTAAACCCTTGTGTGTCATTTAAAAAAAGGCATACATAGGGCCTTAGAGGACAAATATGCTTATAAATGTATTGCATTTTGAACCTCTTTTGCAAACATAGATTGCTTTATCAGCATCAATCCTTATGATAACTACCAAGAATTCAATAATTTTTTAACCCTTTAAAATACAGTTTGTTTACCAATTGACAATTTTTTTATGTGAAAAAAAACACACACACAAACGAAAATACAATAATATTTACCCCGTATATTAAATGCTAAGCAGATTTTTATTTATATATTTTTGTAATAAGTCACTAATTATTAGAATCAACTGGCACCCACTCAAATATCTCAAACACTGGTCCATACCAATACACCCACATAATTAAATCTACATAATTTAAAGTCTGTGTGAACTTATGGGACTTTCATTTTTAAAATGATGATGTATTTTCAACTAAAATGGAATATTGAGTAGGGGACAGACTTTTATTTTTGCGCTTTTTTTCCTCGTCTTTTACTTCCAGTAAACAAACAGTTGGATGGCATATTTCACCCAAGTGGTCAATCTGACATCATCGGACAAGAACTGTTATTTCAGAACAGAAGCAAATGCTTAGATTTCGATTAAAGACAGCCAAAACAAACAGTTCTTTTCATCCTAAACATCTTAATTTATGTCCAGTGTGAGCAATTAATGACAGAATTTTCTTTTTTTTGAGGGGTAAACTAATGCTTTAACATAGCCAAAATGATGATAATTAATGGAATGATTAATAAGTAAAGTAAAAGTTAAGTATCCATAAAAAGCATAATGTAATTTATTATTATGGAAATTCTGAAAAGTTGAAAAATTATTTAAAATACAATTCAAGAGGTGAATATATCTGTATTATATCTATATTGTGTTTATTGCAACAACAACTTGTTTTGGTTATTTTGGTATTCTGCTGGTCATCTGATAACGACAGTTTCAGTCTGGAGACGCTCATTTCCCTACTTAGAAACCTACACAGATCCTTTTTTGGGATTTCTAGGCATAAAGTTTCACATCGCATTCTGATCTTGTTTTTCAATTGCAAGTTGGAGCGAACTGCTGTGCAAATATTGTACATCCAGATTATGTTTTATGAAATCTACCAATAATACCATGTAATGCATTCTATATAGCGAGTGAGAAGCTGTGACAGACAGGCTGCAGATGTTGCTAGAAACAGTGTGAATCTTAACACACAGACTTCATACATTGCTAATGAGCTGTGTGGACACTCGTGGGTTCAGAGCACTGCTTTTACTCATGCAGATCTCCATCCGTCTATCCGGCCAGAACTCTGGCAGCTCTGTGCCCTTGGCTCTGACCTCTCGGATCAGGCAGCAGTGGTGTATTGATGCCTGCAGAGGCTCTGGAGGAGGAAGAGAGAGCAGCCGATTCCCCCCAGGCTCCCTGCACTGATCACAGCCAGGCACTAAGCAGCCGCAGGGCTCTCTCACAACCAGAACCAACACTCGCTGGACAATTTTCATTGCATAGAATAGAAACAATGCGCAAACATTTGTTCACTGTCAGAGATTCCGTTTTTTCTTTATGAAAATAATTGCAGTTTTTTCTGTTTATGCCATGAAAAAACTGGTGACCACTGAGATAAGAGCTTTTGATTTAGATTTGTTTTATTATTATTTTAGAAGTAAGTGCTTTAATTTAGCAGTTTAATTGATCAAAAGTGACAAAAAACTATATATATATATATATATATATATATATATATATATATAGACCTGTCCAATTGCTCCTTAACGCAAAATTCTAATCAGCCAATCACATGCAACTTAATGCATTTAGGCACGTAGACATGGTCAAGACGATCTGCTGCAGTTCAAACCGAGTATCATAATGGGACGGAAAGGTGATTTAAGTTACTTTGAACTTGGCATGGTTGTTGGTGCCAGATGGGCTGCTCTGAGTATTTCAGAAACTGCTGATCTACTGGGATTTTTACGCACAACCATCTCTAGGGTTTACAGAGAATGGTCCAAAAAAGAGAAAATATCCAGTGAGTGGCAGTTCTGTGGGCGCAAATACCTTGTTGATGCCAGAGGTCAGAGGAGAATGGCCAGTTCGAGCTGATAGAAAGGCAACAGTAACTCAAATAACCACTGGTTACAACCGAGGTATGCAGAAGAGCATCTCTGAATGCACAACATGTCGAACCTTGAGGCAGATGGGCTACAGCAGCAGAAGACCACACCGGGTGCCACTCCTATCAGCTAAGAACAGGAAACTGAGGCTACAATGTGCACAGGCTCACCAAAATTGGACAATAGAAGATTGGAAAAACGTTGCCTGGTCTGAAGAGTCTCAATTTCTGCTGTGACATTCAGATGGTAGGGTCAAAATTTGGCATCAACAACATGAAAGCATGGATCTATCCTGCCTTGTATCAATGGTTCAGGCTGGTGGTGGTGGTGTAATGGTGTGGGGGATATTTTCTTGGCACACTTTGGGTTCATTAGTACCAATTGAGCATCTTGTCAACACCACAGCTTACCTGAGTGTTGTTGCTGACCATGTCCATCCCTTTATGACCACAGTGTACCTTTTGTAACTTCTAATGGCTACTTCCAGCAGGATAACGCGCCATGTCATAAAGTGCGAATCATCTCAGACTGGTTTCTTGAATGTGACAATGAGTTCACTGTTTTCCTAGGGTCTATACAATCACCAGATCTCAATCCAATAGAGTATCTTTGGGATGTGGTGGAAGGGGAAATTTGCATCATGGATGTGCAGCCGACAAAACTGCAGCAACTGCGTGATGCTATCATGTCAATATGGACCAAAATCTCTGAGGAATTTTCCATTACCTTGTTGAATCTATGCCACATAATAATTAATTAAGAAACTTTTTTTCCTTGGGCCTCACAGTGGCGCAGTGGGTAGCACGTTCGCCTTACAGCAAGAAGGTCGCTGGTTCGAGCCTCGGCTGGGTCAGTTGGCGTTTCTGTGTGGAGTTTGCATGTTCTCCCTGTGTTGGCGTGGGTTTCCTCCGGGTGCTCCGGTTTCCCCCACAAGTCCAAAGACATGCGGTATAGGTGAATTGGGTAAGCTAAATTGTCCGTAGTGTATGAGTGTGAATGGGTGTGTATGGATGTTTCCCAGTGATGGGTTGCAGCTGGAAGGGCATCCGCTGCGTAAAACATATGCTGGATAAGTTGGCGGTTCATTCCGCTCTGGCGACCCCAGATTAATAAAGGGACTAAGCCGAAATGAAAATGAATGAATGAATGAATATGAAATGTAGAAAAAAATTTTTTTACTGTAAGACGGTAAAAGGACAGGAATTGTTTGTCCAAATTCAATAGATGTTGCAAGGGAACACAAAGGTTTTTTTGAGAGAATACATGTTTTTGTGAGGGACAGCAAATGTCTTTGTGAGCGAATCCAAACGTATTTTTCCCTCCCACCAGGGTTTTTTCAAACACTATGTCCAGTTAGGAGCTCTGTATAATCTTGCATATAATTCACAGAAGAAAAAAGAAAATACAGTTAAGCATGCTAAAATGTTGCATGCATCTATTTGTCATCACTTAGTGGAGTAAATTAAATGTTTATTTAGCCCTATGATTGGTGTGCTGGTGTGGATTAACTTTTTTTTGTCTGTGATCCATGCACTGTTACATTAGTTGTGGCTTCACTCAGTAAAATGTCATCAAATACACAGTCTTACTCAATTTGTGTATGAATATGCGTATTTTCTTTGTTCACTGTTGTGTTGGCCATTGTGCAGCAAGGGCTTTGGGCTTTTGGTTTCTTGGGGAGCTGCGCTGATAATGATGCCCCAGGGTAAGTGCGTCTCTTTCGGCAATCTGCCCAGACTCTCCAGGCATGACACTGGCACACAGCACAGGGAAATGTTCACACAAGCCCTGTGTAGCGTTTGAGGGTCTGTCAGGAGCAGAAGCACTGCCTGCGGGGCTGTTATTAACATGGTAGAATAGGCAAAGAGGAGAGAGGAGTGAGGGGTAAGGCAAGCCTGAAGCAAGGAAAAGAGAGGATCTGTTTTTATTATTATTATTTTTTGTTGTTGTTATGCCGCCTTCTATTAGAGCTGCTGAAATGGGGCTTTTATCAGAGGCTCTGCTCAATCCTAGAGCAGGACACAACTGGCGCTGTTTCCTAAGTTTTCTTACTAATCTATTCTTTCATTTATGCTTTTCAAAGAGATCACAGGAAAAAATGTATCAACTCTTAAAAAAAAAAGTGCTGGAGCTGCTTATGTGTGTGCGTGTGTGTGTGTGAAAAATTAAGACACCACTTGTAAATTCTCTGTTTCTCTGGATTTAAAGTATGTGTTTGAATTCATGAAATTTTATTACTATTATTATTCATTCATTCATTCATTTTCTTTTTGGCTTAGTCCCTTTATTAATCTGGTGTCGCCACAGTGGAATGAACCGCCAACATATCCAGCATATGTTTTATGCAGCGGATGCCCTCCAGCTGCAACCCATCACTGGGAAACATCCATACACACTCATTCACACTCATACACTACGGACAATTTAGCCAATTCACCTGTACTGCATGTCTTTGGACTTGTGGGGAAACCAGAGCACCCGGATGAAACCCACGCCAACACAGGGAGAACATGCAAACTCCACACAGAAATGCCAACTGACCCAACTGAGGCTCGAACCAGCGACATTCTTGCTGTGAGGCGACAGTGCTACCCACTGCGCCACCGCGTCGCCTCACTATTATTATTATTATTATTATAATTCTGTAATGGTCTGATTTCTTTTATTTTTCAAATAAGTTTTTTTTATTTTTTAAAGCATTTTCTTTTCAAGAAATGGCAATTTGGTCCTCTTGTTACCAAATTGATACTGAAAATAAACTAATATTATAAAAATAGGTTTTACTTAAACACTTACCTACATATGGCATAAATCAAGATAAACAGTAGTCTCTCTTAATGTTTGTGTGAGTGCTGTGTGTCAACAGCACCTTTATAGATATGTTTTTTGAGAAAAATGGTGACATGTTTAATACTTTTTTCTACACGCTGATTTTAAATCATTGAATTGGCAAATTCAAGCTAGTGGAAGCTTGTATAGTAGTTTTATAAAATTAGGGTTGAACCACTGACAACAGATGGACTCTTTTGACAATGTTTTTGGTCATTTCTGGACTTTGAATGTTTCTGGACATTTGCTGTCTAGGCTCAGAGAGCTCTCAGATTTCATCAAAAATAATTTTATGTTCTGCAGGTTTGGAATAGCATGACAATTTTCATTTGTGGATGAACTAACTCTTTAATGAAATTAGAAACCGCAACTTGTACACCAATGCAGTTATGTGTGACTCATAATCAGGTGTGAAAATAGATGTAATCAGTTCATCAATACCCATCGCTACTCATGGATAGGCCCTCACAACGGCCATGTATAAGATTTGTGAACAACTGCTTAGCATTAGCAGGAGCTGCATTTACTTGAATGCAGACACTTTGTTTTTGACAGTGGCTGTCTTTGAACTTCTGTTCAATCTGGGGCTCTTCATCTTTCCTTCATTCTCTCTCTCTCAAGCTCATTGACAGCATTGTGGATGAAAATTAGCATTCACACTTAATCAGCCTCCCACAGGCTTGAATGTGCTGATGTGCAGGACAGGGTCATGCTAATCAGGTGTTTTAACTTGCAGGCACATTGATTGAATACTACAAATGCTTATTAATCTATCCCTGCCCCGGCACCTTGCACTCTTAACACAAACACACATACACACTGCGACTCTATCATCACACATCTACGTATTAGACATGTGCAAAAAATTTATCTGACCTTAAAGGAATACTCCACTTTTTTAGTGGAATTGGAAGTCTTGGCATAATGTAATTGCGCCTGCTGCAGCCATGGTACACCTCAAAGTTCCTTGATTATTACGCTGGAATGAGAGTATATAGTTCCTAGCCATATCGACATAGAAAATAGCAACTTTTCATTTTCTGTCAGTTTTAGTACACAATGTGTCATTACAGAATCGTCAAGCTTTAAATATAGGAAACTCTAGTAATTTTTGAATAAGATCCTAATGGGCTAATACAATGCAATGATATGCTTAGCTAAGCTAAAACTGCTCCCACCTGACCCAGAGATCGTCTGAATGCATTCAGAAATGGTAAAACTCAACTGTTTAACGTTAGTTGTAAAATGAGCCTATTTTATTTTATTGTTTGTTATAAAGGAGTGTTCATTTCATTCAAACCATTTATCTCACTCGAAAAGAAATGTCTGTATACAGTACGTACAGTTTAATGCAGTTTTCAGCTCAAATGAACACAACTAATTATGGGCCAGAATATGAAATGAATGATTAATTTTAAATGTGTTCCTAGCACAATATGTTTTTCTGTTGTTCAGAAAGTGTTCACAATAACAGCACTGATTTAGTGTTAGGTTTTTTGGCTGTAAACTGACTAAATTATATTTGTTTGTATGCATAATTAAAGATATTTTTAAATTTGCTACATGATTTTCTGTTTGCAAATTATTATTTTTTTATCACATTTTAGCTCATAATTGCTTAAATTATTAGCCCTCCTGTAAATGTTTTATTCTTTTTTCATGTACTTCTCAAGTGATATTTAACAGAGCAAGTTTGTTCTTCTTCTGGAGAAAGTCTGATTTAATTCTTTTAGTTTTATTTTCAATTTTAGGAATAAACACAGTTTCTACAACTTGAACAAATATTACCCCCTTAAGAAATTATTTTTATTTGTCTTGATCTACAGAACAAACCACTGTTATCCAATAACTTTAATTTAATTAAACTTCTTAAGCCTTTAAATTGCACATCTTGAAAAATAACTACAAACATAGTATTTACTGTCATCAAGGCCAAGGCAAAATAATTTAGTTATTCAAACTTTAAAATAGTATTATTTAAACTTAGGGCAGCACGGTGGCGCAGTGGGTAGCACAATCACCTCACAGCAAGAAGGTCGCTGGTTCGAGCCCCGGCTGGGTCAGTTGGCGTTTCTGTGTGGAGTTTGCATGTTCTCCCCGTGTTTGTTCTCCGGGTGCTCCGGTTTCTCCCACAAGTGCAAAGACATGCACTATAGGTGAATTGGGTAAGCTAAATTGTCCGTAGTGTGTGAGTGGGAATGGGTGTGTATGGATGTTTTCCAGTGATGGGTTGCCGCTGGAAGGGCATCCGCTTCGTAAAACATATGCTGGATAAGTTGGCGGTTCATTCCGAAAAGAAAATGAATGAATGAATATTTAAACTTAAGTCATTTAAAAATATTCTCTACATTAAACATTATTTGGGAAATGTTTTAAAAGGAAAAAAATGTACAGCAGGGCTAGCGATTTTGACTTAATTTCTTTAAAAAAAATATCCCAAATAGTGTCAAATAGTAATAATAATAACAATAACAATATGTTTTATGTAGTTATTTTTTGGGGGGTGGAGGGGAGGGGGGGATTTAGCTACACCAATCTACAAAATTAAATCTTTTCTTGTCACAGTAACGTCTGAGTAACTGCAAGCAGTCACAAGCTCACTGACAGTACTGCATTACAGCTATTGACACTTTTTTTCATTTAAAGCAAGTGGAGAGCATTGCTCTCAAGATTGCACAATTATGCTGAGAATGCTTTGGAAGTAAGAAGTACCTCGAGTATAAGTGTGTGAGACAGCTCCTACACGGAGCAGAGCTGTGACAATCTGCTGTAATCCTGGCAAGAGGATATCAAATGTGTAACGCAGCTTTTATGCATTGAACTAAATTTACTGGTCCAGTGTTTCCTCAAAACATTATAAAATCCTATACATATGTGCTTCATGGCCATTCTCAAGAAATGCCATTTTGTGCCCCAAATGTGTTTTCAAGACTTTCAAGACTTTCAAGACATTCATTCATTCATTCATTCATTCATTCATTCATTCATTCATTCATTCATTCATTCTCTTTCAGCTTAGTCTCTATTTTAGAGGTCACCACAGCGTACCACCAACTAATCCATCTATTTTACGCAGCGGATGCCCTTACAGCCACAACCCAGTACTGGTAAACACCCATACACTCTCACATTTACACACAAACTCATAAACTATGGCCAATTTAGTTAATCCAATTCACCTATACCGCATGTCTTTAGACTGTGGGGGAAACGAGCACAGGAGGAAACCTACACGAACACGGGGAGAACATGCAAACTCCACACAGAAATGCCAACTGGCCCAGCCGGGACTCAAACCAGCGACCTTCTTGCTGTGAGATGACAGTTCTAAGCCACTGTGCCGCTCCGTTTTCAAGACTTACTATTGGTAATGTTTACCCCTGACCCTACCTCTCACTGGGGTAAGAACTAATTGTACTAAAATGTAGAGATTGTACAAATTTATATGAATTAGGCACAAAATCCAAAAAAATATGAATTTTTGAACATTGTTGAGCTCCACTTTATCAGTGGTAATGTACAGTATCCTCCAACATTTGGTGGCCATCGGTCTTGATTCTGGAGTCCTGGTGATGCTGGGAATCCGGTACAGTACACAGTGATGCAATTCACATATCAATAAGCAGAGCATGGCCTTCTCTGTTATGTTCATGAGCCAGTCAGCTGTGAGCTCTATAGGCTCAGCGATGTCATATCAGGTGACACAGCCAGTGACCTAGACTCTTATCTCTGTGTGTGTGTGTACTGGTTTAGCTTATGAGGGGCAAAGATCCTCACTTATTTACTGAAATATCAAGACAACCAACTAGTGAGGACATTTAACTGATTCTCATCAGTAAAAAAATTTGTGAAAAAAGGATCATTACTGCAAAACAGTTCATTGCTAATTACATAATTACAATTGTATTTAATTTAATTACTTTGTCTGAAAAGCAACTTACTCAGTAATTTAATTACTTGACTAAAAACTACAAATCCACATAAATCACAGCGCATTGACAATAGAAATTAAACTCTCAATTCTTTACATTTGAGTCAAACACGACCTTTAAGTTTTCTTAAAAAACACTTGCATTTTAAACAGTATATGAATCAAAGTATAACATGTTTCAAATAAATGACATTTAGTTGTCTGACAAATTAATCCTAGTTAAAAAAATGCTGCAAAATATATTTTTACCATTACTCTGTTCTTCTGAATTTATACTTAGTCATGAACTGATTTCTCATTTAGAGTTTTTCTTAAGCATATGCGATTGTCTTGAAAACTGATTTATGTTTTTAGTTGAAAAATGTAAATATTCTGCAAAATATACATCATACATCATATAACTATTAAATTTATGTATAGTGTGTAAGGCAAGTATAGTATACAGTAGGCAACATTTGAAGTGGATCATCACCTTTCATCAAAGTTGTCTTAAAACTGTTGTCTTAAAATTCTTGTCCTAGGACAATTTTGAGAAACATATTTGATTCATTTCAATTGTTGACTACTGTAGGTAACTGTAATTAAATGATCTAAAAAAGAAAGTAGGGCCGCGCAGTGGGTAGCACAATCGCCTCACAGCAAGAAGGTTGCTGGTTCGAGCCTCGGCTGGGTCAGTTGGCATTTCTGTGTGGAGTTTGCATGTTCTCCCCGTGTTTACGTGGGTTTCCTCCGGGTGCTCTGGTTTCCCCCGCAAGTCCAAAGACATGCGGTACAGGGGAATTGGGTAAGCTAAATTGTCCATAGTGTATGTATGTGAATGACTGTGTATGGATGTTTCCCAGTGATGGGTTGCAGCTGGAAGGGCATCCGCTGTGTAAAACATATGCTGGATATGTTGGTGGTTCATTCCGCTGTGGCGACCCCAGACTAATAAAGGGACTAAGCCAAAAAGAAAATGAATGAATGAAAAAGAAAGAAACCCTTTACTTTTTCAGTGGAAAAGTAATTTAATTGCAGTAACTAGTTAGTTTGTAACTAATTACACCAAACACTGACCAACACGTTTTTATTTTTATCTAGTGTTTCTGCGAGGGTTATGTTTAGGGATAGGGTAAGGTCAGGTCATAGAAAAAAATCATGAACTTAATATAAAATCAGTGGAAGTCTATGCAACGTCTTAACTATGAGTGTGTATGTGTGTGTGTGTGCGTGTGTGTGCGTGTGTGTGTGTGTGCGCGCGCGCGTGTGTGTGCGTGCGTGTTAGTGTGTGTGTGTGTGTGTGTGTGTGTGTGTGTGTGTGTGTATGTGTGTGCGTGCGCTTCATGCCCGGTGGCCTCAGGCTTTAGTGGCATGTGCCCCATCCCCCTGCCAGCCATATGATAGATTGTTGTATTTGGAGTAAGAAAATGAGAGACAGATAGCAGCTGTAAGAGAGTGAGAGGTTAAAAAAGAGGTGATGAGGGAATGTGGATTCATTATATCCTGCTTGCTCTGATAGTCATGCCACTCGCTGGAGTGCCGAACAGATTTTCATTGGTGTCTACAGAGCACCAGCCCATCCTCTGCCTTGAGCAAACCCACTGCAGGCTCGGCACATGCAGACCCGCTTCTGTTCGGCCAGCCTCATTGATTTTATCGGCAGCATTTCAGTATGTGTGTGTGTACATGCGTGTGTGTGTGTGTGTGTGTGTGTGTGTGTGTGTGTGTGTGTGTGTGTGTGTGTGTGTGTGTGTGTGTCTGGGTCAGCCAGTCAGCCAGTTTTTGTTTTACCGTGATCCCATGAGGGTGACAGACAGACAGACACTGATACTTTTAAGTCTTACCCTAACTGATGAAAAAAACAAAACATAAATAAATTAAAAGAACAGTTTATAAAATAAAAATATAAGATACATAAAAGAAAAAGAAAATTAAAGAAAAAATATAAGATTTAACAATATTAATTATAATATTAATATTTAATAGTATCATTTGGTTATCATTTTCAGTATCTTTTTTTAAGTGCAATAAATGAGAAACATTCTTGGGAAAAAAGCTTTTTTTGTGCTCTCCAAGCAGCATTTATTTGATCACAATATTATAATTAAACTTGCCTACTACTATTACAATTTATTAATACTAAACTTTCTGTATTAATACATTTTCAGCATCATTATTTCAGTCTTAAGTGTCATGTGATTCATAAATACTTTTTAATAGGTTTATTTGATGCTCAGTTAAGTTAATATTCTTTTTTTGTTCTGAAAATGGTGATGGATGTTTTTCACCATTTTATGAATAATAGATTTTCAAAATAACAGCATTTATTCTATTTTGTAACATTATACATGTTTTTACTGTTACTTTCGATCAATTTACTACATCCTTGTTGAATGAAAATTGACACTGTTAAATACAAGTATTCTTTATAAAAAATATAGTTTGAGTTATTATCAAACTTTGGGAGCTGTTACAAAATAACAGATGCCAAAAAAGAACAGCTGCATAAAAGTGTGAGAAAGAAAATAGCATGAAAGCTGCTGTTTAATCTTCACTGTCAATATTTTTAAAGAACCCCTAATGCATTAAAAAAGGTCATATTTTGGTTTTGGGGGTCTCCAACAACAGTCTGATATGCATGCAAGGCCAAAAAACACTTTCATTAAGTGTTTCACACTTTCATTCTTTCTTATAATCTGCATTTATTTTTACCTAATTATCCCAACGACTCCCATATGATTCGTTCAGCAATTCATTTGTTCCCAAACCCCTCATAAGCGCGATGCTAATCTGCTAACCCAGTCTGTTGTGATTGGTCGACTGCGTTCAGCGTAAGACAGAGAGAAATGCCATCATATCAACATGTAGTCAGAGTGCAGAGTGTATGTGTGAGCCCAATGCAGGAGTGCATTAAAGCAATGCAGTTTAACACCAGCATATTGCTCTATTCTCAACCATGAGTAAAAACAGTGACACACATTCAGTATTAATCCACACAGTGGCAAAAGCTGAACTATTTTGAAACTTGACCGCCAGATGTGTGTAGGAATAGCTGATGGTGGCCATAGCAACGACAAACGGTAATGGATCGCGAGCTCCCAAACGCATTTAAATCAATAAACAAAGCGGCACGCTTTATTTAGACGTGATATGAGAATATAAAGAGTTAACCAGATACAGTACAAGCGGTTACAAGTAACAAAACACAATTAAATACATAATTTGCAAGCTAGAGAAAACAGGGAGGCAACCATTTTAATCGCACTTACTTACACTTGTGAAATGGAGGAAGAAACGGATCCATGAACTGTGTACTGTACAGTTCCTGTAAAGTTCTGACAAAGTCCCATACATCAATAGTCTTTTCTGATCCTTCCTTTAACAAACGGCCGACGAATCCTCCGTTGTAAGCATGGAGATTGCTGAAGCACTTGTCAGAAAAATGACGGGAATACAGCACAAGGCTGTGGCTATAATGCTGAAGTATTTTTGCAAAAATAAACTTTAACCACCGACTCTTCACAGCCTCATGTTTGGGTAGAGAAAATAACACTAACTTTCCCTCACACTTCAGAGCTTAGCATCTTCGCGACATGATTCAACCGGGATCTGCTACAGTGTTTGTGGGCAGGGCCGGGGGTTTCAATTTTCCCGGGTCTGCGTGCAGCAAATGGGCGGGGCTTGAATTCCGTATTGACGTCATGCCGGCACAGCTAAAGACTCGTTACCGCAGCAATTCATTCGAACCACTACGAGTCGAATCTTTTAGATGAATCAATAGTTTTAAACACGGTGCACTTTCAAATTTAAGTGTTACACACTGCATGGAAGGTCATTTTCAAAAACCCATAATAGGGGCTCTTTAAAACCATATCAGTCTAGAGGCCTACAACTAATTCTGTCAATCTAATAACTATAACATTTAATTAAGAAGGAAGTAACAAATCAGCAACCATAATGTAAAAAAACTGATTTAACCATAATAAACTTAATCTGTTTTCACCCTTATATTACCTCGTTCTCTCATCCTCCTCTAAACACCCTCTAGTTCCTTCAACCAGCTGGCTCACTTTCTCCAAAATTTCCCTCTCTCTCAGTGCTCTTATTTCTTCTTTTCGGTCGCCCCCTCCCCCTCGTTCCTCTCTAGCGCTGTGGAAGATTGCAGCTCTGACACGGCATGATCTAAAAACCCACTGGCGCTTCACAATGCTTCAGCACTCTTATATAACAGTGTGTGGATGTGTGAACTGCATACACCCGTGATCACTCCAGTACAGAGAAGTCTAACACTGATAGCAAATATGTGTGTGTGTGGTGTGTGTGTGTGTGTGCGTGTGTGCGTGTGTGCGTGTGCGCGTGTGTGTGTGTGTGTGTGTGTGTGTGTGTGTGTGTGTGTGTGTGTATGCTCTAAATGCATATGCAGATGATGTGCTGTTACTACGTGCTAGATATTTCTTTCATGATAACCCTCAACAAGCAGTGCACGCCTGTGGGTGCCCCAAAAAAAAAAAACACACGCACACACACAAAAAAAACCCAGTGCATAATTCCCTCATAATCAAATGTGCATGAATCCATACTGTAATTTTGCATGTAAGTATGCAAATGCTTGGGTCTAAAAATACAGGCATGAATCTTTACGAGCAGTGAACACTGACCTGCTTTTTTTTTTTTTTTTTTTAATTCCTCTGCATCTTCATGTCTGTTTTCAATAGACGTCAATTCTTTGGTGTATCAGTGAACTGTGTGACGCTCTCTGTGACATCACTTATGTGTCACTTCACTAATGTGGCTCCTCTGTTGAGGCTCAGATTTCTTACGTAACCGTTTCACGAGCGCTTGAGATGAAGAGCATCCAAACCGGTGTCTATTAAGCACAAGTCATGATACTAGCAAAAATGAGATGGGCATCTACAATTCTCCAGCAGTAGGTTTATTTATTTTTTTGCTACTACTATACTATCTCTAAATGATCGCGTAGGTGTTTGCTTTGATGCCTGCATAAAAAAATCGAAGAAAAACACTGTAGCATGTATTTATGATGAATTCAGATTAGCATTACTAGCCTTCACAATTAGCATTCATGCTATTATATTGATCTTATTCTTCAAATACGAGCAGGCGAAGCCATAGGAATATTTTTGGCTTGAGACTTCCGGTCTCATTCACCTCCCTTGATTTTTTGTTGTTTAAAAAAACAGGTCGTTATGCTGCTTGATGTTGCAAACTGAAATTTTTATATTATATTATTATTCTTTTTATGTATAGTCATGAACACACTTGTTTGTAGAGCAAGTAGTTTGACCATGTTCTGTTGTTTATTTGTCATTTCTCTTATAAGCAACTGAATTCTAAAACAATCACAAAAACGAGCACACTTAAGCATTGCAGAATAAGGTCAATATCTCCCATTGTGCTGTGTACTACATTGTTGAATCTAATGACAAATGGATTGTGATGCTCCTCATTTGTAAGATACAGCATGCACGTGTAAATACAGCTGAATAAGTAATATTATATGCCATTTCATATTCAGCTGTGGTGAGTAATATCAATATAATGTATTTAAAATTGGGCCTCACAGTGGTGCAGTGGGTAGCACGTTCGCCTCACAGCAAGAAGGTTGCTGGTTCGAGCCTCGGCTGGGCCAGTTGGCGTTTCTGTGTGGAGTTTGCATGTTCTCCCTGTGTTGGCGTGGGTTTCCTCCGGGTGCTCCGGTTTCCCCCGCAAGTCCAAAGACATGCGGTACAGGTGAATTGGGTAGACTAAATTGTCCGTAGTGTATGAGTGTGAATGGGTGTGTATGGATGTTTCCCAGAGATGGGTTGCAGCTGGAAGGGCATCCGCTGCGTAAAACATATGCTGGATAAGTTGGCGGTTCATTCCGCTGTGGCGACCCCAGATTAATAAAGGGACTAAGCCGAAATGAAAATGAATGAATGAATTAATGTATTTAAAATTAAATATGACATTTAAAAATGATCAATTCAAACATTTTTTTTAGTTTGTTTCAGTCAGGTTTTAATTAGCATTCTAACAGCTTAGCCTACCTTAGCCTAGCATAGTGATAACCAGCCAAGTAAAGCTATCATATAAGGTGTAATTGATAATCAATGGCAAAGAATTGTAAATGCATGACATAGTGACAAAGAACCACCTGATGTAAAGCTTCAGTGGTTAAAATCTTTTATCGACCGGTAAGCTGTTGATTACCCCACTTAATTCATTGTAATTCCCCAAGGTTTAGACAGGTTAAAACTAGTAATGCTCTTTGCAGCAAAATATTTGAATGAATTTTCATCAGTTACAAGTTGCTTTGAATCAGTCAGTAATCGTGAGAGTAATCGTGTGTGCTTGTAAATGACCAGACATATCTAATAGCTCACAGTAACCTGTGTTAGCTACCTCTTAGCTACGACAAGTTGGTTGATTAACATTGTCTCTCTTGTGAAGCACATGTCAGTATCCTGGGGATTACATAGAAACGAAGGCTCCAACAACTGTACATGAGTTTCTATATTTACCTAGTGTTTGATGGAAGCGCATTTCTTTTGAACTGTGATTAAATCTGACCTGTGTATTAACCCTGAAACTACCATAATTATATATAGTTTTAACTATATAGCTATATACTACCAGAATTATATATATATAACTATATAGCTATATACTTATAACAGCCATAGTGGTCATTCTCACCATTAATTTAAAACTGTACCGAACAGAAATTTTTGTCATGTCACATTTACATTAGAAGATTCTATTAATAACTAAGCTTTGAATGTCTTGTTTAATGTCATATTTATGATGTCATAACCATATATATATATATATATATATATATATATTTTTTTTTTTTTTTCTGTAATATAGCCTATTATTGTTTATGAATTATTAGACTGTCTGCGAAGGTGCATATCTCACTTTGTGGCAAGCAGGAGAGTAAAATTTTTCCACTGCAGGAAAAAAGTTGTTTTGAAAGACATGCCTGAAGTAAAGTTATGCTTTGCTGTCAAAACGTTATGTTTTTGTTAGCAGAATGTTGCTAGGAAACTGGCATGTATATTTAAAGGCATGGGGAAAGAAGTTTTCGAAGGCATAAGAAATGCATGCGGTCAATTTGCCCTTTATAGCCTTTTTTATTTTGTAATTTTAACATAATAACAATGTTGGAATAAAATGTACACACATTTAGGAAAAATCAGGGAACTATAGATATATAGGCTTCATTTTAAGAAAGTTATTAAAATACAAATTTTAATCTGTATTTCTAGTGTTAAACGATTGTTCAACGAAGCCAATCATAATCAAGGATTTCAACAGACCATGTATAACTGTATATTTTTTCTTAAATAATACAATTCTAATAATATATAGTTCATAACATCTTGGCATTAATACTTAACTAAAACACTCATATACCCACCGATTGTGTGATCTCATATTGTTTAAAATAAGAAAATGTTTGCTCAGTTATATATACTGCACTCATGAAATCTACGCCTCTGTATATCAGCCCGCTGTAGATCTCCCACAGTCTGCCTTAACTCAGGACACAAGCGGTGAGCAGAGGTAATAGAGAACAGATGTCTGAGAGCAAAAGACAGAGACCGACAAGGAGAAGAGAAGTTGGAAGAAGAGGAGAGAAAGTGAGAGAGAGACAGAAAGCTGACCTATATAAGAAAGAGGCTGAAATATTTATGGAAGTGAGTGTCCTAATTCACAAGCCACTGGGAGTGTTGCAGCTTATTCGTCCAATTGCAGCTAAGGAAAAGGACAAACACACATGCGTTCATATACGTGCACACACACTTAGAGCGAGCGAGGTCTGCAGTAGTTCTCTGTCCAGGCTTGCGTGTCATGCCAACCTGTTCTGGTCGTCTAGTCCCAATGTTGAAGGTTTTCTCTGGGTATGGACTACTGTCATCAGAACTGTCTTTACTGCTGCATATGGTTTAGATTAGCATAAGTTCTTACTTAAATTGTTAGACCACACTAGAGGCGTAGGAACTACTAGTTTGCGATCAACTTCATACTTTATTAGGTTGCACAAATGTTTCTGGCAGAATATTGTTAGTAAGCCATAAGCTCCCAATAAAGTCACATTATATGGTGTTCTCTTTGTGTCCCTCCACACTGTAAACAAATGTTGACTTCCACACAATTCCTTCATGTTGATTAAGTTAACTAAATCCTTTTTACAAATTTGCAAATTTTACAAAGTGGACTGAACATAAAACATTTGCATTGTCCCACAAAAAATTAAGAATTGTGTTGTTTTAACTTATTTTATTTAAGTAGTTTGAACAAGCAGCAAAAGTCTTTTTGAGTGCATCATCCTTGTGGGACAATAAATATTTAGTGATAGAGCACCATATTTAAATTTTATATAAACATTAAATTAATTACTTTTGAAAATGATAGCAAATTATCAATTGGTTGCATTTTTATTCTATCCATATATTGTGCACAACAGACTGCACAAGACCTAATAGTGTAGGCACTGACACATAGAAAAGAGTTTTAATATAGTTTTAAAAGGTTTAAATAGGCTTGATTTTTATTTATTTTTTTCCAGCTTTGGCTGTATAAATTTGTAATTCATCTTTACACACGGCACTGCACTGTACAACATAGGGGCTTTTTGCACAATTACAAATTGCTAAAAAGAATGTAGTGCTAAGGAGATGTGTCTGGTGCATATGGAGAGGAAAAGTGTCTTCTACAGGTGGTCAATCCCATCACCTGCGTGAAGCACACTAAGAATTGAACAATTGCTGTATGTACTGTACATGATGAAAACGTACATACTTGTGTGTAACAGAAGAGTATAACCATTTTGGCACGTTACTTCCTCATTAACAGACTGTTATTTTGCTTAGTTACTTGCCATGTCAATCATCACAACACATCATCCACTTTTCATCCACTCTTACTATATTGAAGAAACAGCAGCAGGATAATCTGCCATTCACGAGTCTTATATACAGAGAAATCTCTTCAGCTTGTTACATAATTATGCATTCAGAAGTTAATTACCAAACACATCTTTATTAAAGTTCACATTGTTGTTGCAGACGAAATATATACAAAATATAATTTAAATATTTTCCGGTTAGATATTAATTAACAGCCATTCAGACATCTTTACCGAAGCCTCTCTTAACTTAATAGTCGGTCTTTCATGTCCGCCATGTTTGTAGTTTTTTGTCTTCACTTTTTACCTGCATTTGTAGTAGTTCTATTTGAATTCACATCCAACGTGCAATGTATTGTGGGCATCATCTGCCATTAGAGTACAGACGAATCTGCACTTTCTACAGGAAATAATAGACCATCCGGGTAACTTTGGAATATTCATTTAAACATATTGCGATTTTGGACATACTAAATCTATTTAGGATGGATAGCATGCAAATTTGGACACAGCAAATGAGTGTTGATAAGAAAGTGTCATGCACATAAGGAGAGGAGAGAGTGTGTCCTGCAGGTGGATTGTCAAGCCCACTCTGATGCTCTAGAAGGAAACATGATGGATTATGATTGAGGCAAAATGTTTTTATTTTTGTTTTGGAAATAGGTACATATTTTCTGTTGTTTCTGAAGGGCAGTACTTAATCTATTCTTTAATTACAACAAATTACAACCAATCATCCTGTTCAAAAGTTTACAAGCCCTGGTATTTGATGTGGTGTGTCGCCTTAGGCATCAGTGAATGGTTTGCAGTTTTGCATCATTATCAAGTGAAAACACACAGCAGTAAAAATCAGTGCTTACACTTTATTTAAAGGTGTCATTTATTTATTTAACTACTGAGGAATATTGATTAACTTTGTGTGGGGTAGAATATTTAGGTTTGGGGTTAGTTGCATATAATTGTGCTTTATTATTTGCAGTCATGCTACATGTGTAACAAGAACACCTTATAATAATGTGTAAGAATAACCAAATGTAAAACCTTCGATCTGTGAGTCTTTTAAGAAGCATTTTAAATGGCAGTACTAAACAAAAGCAAAGTGAATTTTTTAATTATCGGCATTTTGCAAATCGCAAGAGTGACTTTTAACTATATATATATATTCGGCTTAGTCCCTTTATCAATCCAGGGTCGCTACAACGGAATGAACCGCCAACTTATCCAGCATATGTCTCATGCAGCGGATGCCCTTCCAGCTGCAACCCATCACTGGGAAACATCCATACATACTCATACACTATGGACAATTTAGCTTACCCAATTCACCTGTACTGCATGTCTTTGGAATTGTGGGGAAAACCGGAGCACCCGGAGGAAACCCACACAAACACGGGGAGAACATGCAAACTCCAAACAGAAATGCCAACTGACCCAGCCGGGGCTCGAACCAGCGACCTTCTTGCT
>CAIGQW010000272.1:13773580-13784071 GCA_903798125.1 Danio choprae
AGAAATAATACTTGTAATAATTAATTGAACTGTTAACAATATAATATGTATAGCTTTGTGAATAATGGGGAATCTGCAAAGCTCTGCAAGGCCTAGTAATAACCTTCTCCAAACTTTCAGAATTTTTCTCCCCAAAGATTCTATATGTAGGTTAAGATTTTTTTTCCCTTTTGTTTCAGCAGCAACAGCACTTGGGCAAAAATAGCATAATAGCACTACATGAAAAGCCTCACAGATTGAACAAGGAAGAACAAGATGGTGAGAACATGAATACTGTCACAGAAACACTAAGAAGGCACTCACGTAAGAAGTACTCTGAGGCATCTGCTTCATAATCTGTGTCTTCTGGAAAGTGATCTATCTGCTTACACAATCCTTTGAAGTTTCCTGTAAGAGAAACACAGTTGCACGGTTAGGACTGTGAATTCTAGAAAAGCGCATTTCCACATTCTCTGTAAAGACATTTTGAATGACTTCTTCAGAGGCCACTGAGGGACATGGGCTGACGTTTAAGCCCAATACATACTTCACTTTTTGTATGTATGTATATATGTTTTTACCTTAGAAGCCACACTAAGTGTCTGATCCGTAAAACACAGAAAAAAAGGAAAGAACTGGGATTTAAAGTCGTCATCTCATTGGTTGAATCAACTAAAGTGAAACAAAAACATTTAAGAAACATTTAATTTGTGTCTCCAATTATGAAATTTAAAAAGCTCTGCAAATGGTTTTGGAGACTTCGATGTTTCCCCAGTCAAAGAGATAGCGCTTGTGTGCCTGAGAGGCATTTCAAAGATGGCCGCTGAGTGAAATGACTTGCCTTAAAGGGACTTTGATTGGCTGATGAAAGCTAGGATGTAAGTTGCTTTGGTTAAAAGCATCTGCTAAATGAATAACATGTAAAATGATGTGTAAAGACCTTATGCTGTCAGGTTGGGGTATACTAGGGTATACTCGGATTGTGCATGACTCAAAATTTGTCATTAACAAAGTATGCATGCAACCCAATATTTCCAACAGTCTCGGATATGCAATTTGAACATTTTTGCACTAATTGGTTTTGGCGGAACTTGGAAGGAACAGAGAAAATGAATCAAGGAAAACAACTAAATACTGTAAATGACAACAACAATAAACTTCTTTGTTGACACAAAAAAGTAAAGAGTAATCCATAAATCTAGTTTAAAGACTTTTTGACTTATAACTTTTGGAGAGAGAAATATCGGGAAAGAATAAATCTTTCTAGTGTTTTTAGTGCTTGTGCTGGCAAAACTCTAACAAATGACTTATAGTTTTAAAGGCTGTGTTTATGTTAACATGTGCATTAAACATTCTTGATCCTTGCGGTTAATCTACTGAATTTCTTTTTGTTATAATTAATCATTATCTGAGAATTTGTGTCATGTCCGGAATGGCATTTCTTCTTTAATGACGTCAGTTTTACAGCTTCTCTTTTAAACACTCCCTTCAAAGCATTAAAGGACATTTCACCCACTACTGAAAATTACTACACTGGAATTTTCAGTTGTTTTTGTTATAAAACATAAAACATTTACAAACACAATTAACCATTACAGTAAGCTTTAAGTTATTTTGTAAACATACATTTTTAATTTGTCAAGAATACAAATAGAATAGTATTTCAAGGAATAAATTGCATTTTAATTTCAAATTAAATTGCATTTGTTTTTATTAATTATTACATGCTTTAGAATATCACTGCAGATTTTCTATACAGCTACTTAAAGGATAGAAACTTCTGTCATTCTTCACTCACCCTGTCACAAACCCATTTGAGATTCTTTCTTCTGTTGAACTCTACTGAAAACTACTTCCTACTATGGAAGTCATAGTTACCGGTTTCTATCATTCTTCAAAATATCTTCTTTTGTTATCAGTAAAGGAAGCTCATACATGTTTGGAGCCACTTGAAGTCAGTAAATAGTGAGTGAATTTTCATTTTTGGGTGAACTATCCCTTTAATTTGGGGAGTGCAAATAGGGGAGTGCTAAAGTTTCAGCTGGAAACATGTCACAGTACTGCAGCTAATATGAACTTCTGGTTTACACTGGCTTTAAATACAGTCACACATCATAGAATATCATGAATCTGGGGTGCTCCCCTGTGAAGTGCAAGATTGTGACTCCCCTCTGTAAAAATAGCAGCCCAATAGGTTCCCCTTGGTGGAAATCACTCTGCATAGCAGGAGTAATTCAGACACAAAACACGTTCCCTTCGGTAGAAGTTGCATTCAGGGCAGGGGTGAGTAAGTCATGGCAAAAGGGAGACAAAGTGCTTAGAGTCCAGAGGCTTGAGTGTCCTACTGTGATGTCTGAGGGGGGAGACCCAAAACCAAAGTTTTGCAGATAGTTTGTCATTTGAATGTGTTTTTAAGGCCTGTAACTATGTGAGCATTTCAAGAACATTTAAAGCATTTGGGCACAATATTTTTTTTTTTACAAAGTTTTACAAAAGGTTTAACAAAGGTTTAACAAGTATTCCCTACCCGAATAATGTTTGACTTCACAGAAAACCATAAAAATCTTTGCTCTGTTGTATTTATTTATACTTGTAATTTGTTTATTATATTTTATGCATGATTCACTCCCCTACAGAATCATTCTAATCCATCTAAATGAACAAATTCTTTACAAATAGAGCTATTCAAGCCATCTGGTTGAATTGTATTCATATATCACAGAAAAACAAAATAACATGGCCTAGAATTCCTAGCAATGGTCAAGGGGAAGCTTTGCACTGTGTGCCCGTTCATACGCTACTAGTCACAAATGTGAAAAGAAGCAGAGCACCGCATCTCTTCACAGTCAGAACAATTACAGGTATCCCACACCAGGAGTGCCTTGTTTGTTTCAAAGTAGCATCCAGATAATCTGATGACCAAATATGCAGTATTTCACTTCAATAATAAACAAAGAGGCATGCGAAACAACCCTCCCCCCAACCCTTTAGGCCAACTGCCCCATATATGACCCCCTTAAGACCTTAAGAGAGTGCACACACTCTCAGGTTGGACTCGACTGCTCAAGCCAGCCCGAGGATGCAGCCTTCAAGCCAGAGTTTGGGAGCTGAGGCTTGTGGTGAGGCCACTCCAGCAGCAGGCGGTGGCGTGTAAACAAGAGAAGCACAGCTGGTGAAGACCTGGAGCTGCTCCAACCACTGTGCAATGGGAAGCTCATCTCTTAATGTTTTTTCATTAAGCATACTGACATTCTAGCATCCTGGTTCAGGCACTTCTTGGGCCGCTCAGCGAGGAAACTGCCGTCCTCTGCCACTGCTCTGACCCTTGGAGTAAACAGGTCAGTCAAGGTGAACTGGAGATGTGGGCTCACAAACAGCAGCGATTACCGCAGCCTTTGATGTGTGTGGACATAAACAACGGGCACGGCACCAGGAGCGCAGTGCCAAGCTTATGAAGTTGTTCATCCCTCCCCCCCGTTACCTCCTCGCTCTCCCTCCTTCATCTGCCACTCTCTCTTTTCCGTCCTCCCATGTGTTTCTCTAATGATTTAATCAGCTTTTTTCTTTTTCTTCATGGTGCCAGGTGTTGCTGGGGATATTTTGGCTGCAAGGCAGAACATTAGTGGCGTGCTTGTGGAGATGAGATGAGAGCAGAGGCCTATCAAAGACGCTTTCATGTAGGAGACAGATTTACACTAGTCTCTCCACTCCATACAGTCTGTTCCACTAGGCTTTCTGGTCAGAAAGAAAGACAGTAGATGAGCTGAGCCTTCTGCTTTCACAGGGTTCGTCTATTAGGGGTCCTTTTTTGGCTGTCATTGTTTAAGAAAATAGAATAATGTGTTTTAAAAGTACACGTAGGGTTCTATTTTAATGATCTAAGTGCACAGTCTAAGGCGCATTGTGCAGGTGCACTAAGGGCGTGTCCAAATCCACTTCTGCTATTTCAAGGACGGTAACAAAAAGGTTGGCATGCGTTATCTAAAAGGGTTTTACCTGTTCTTTTAATGAGTTATGGGCATGTTCTGGGCATAACATGCATTAAACCAATTAAAGTCACCCATCATCTCCAATTCCCTTTAAGAGAAAGTTGCAGTCACGCCAAGCCATTTATAAGGTGGATTTTGTAAGCAAAAAAACGGAACACCATTTACCAGCTCATGTTCAGGGTTAAATAACATCTTCAGAGACAAGCCGGTTTCCACCAAAGCCTCCTGAGGTGAATAAGGAGTATGAAGAAGTAACGTTTTTTATATTTATGTAGATAATAATAATCTTTTACATTTTAAAATATTTAAATATGTTTGTGTGCTGCTGCCCATCCCTGTGTGTGTAATAAGCAATGTGTACGAATGTGTATAGATGCATATCACTAAAGCGCTCCTTAATTATTAACAACAACAAAAAACTGCACCAGCTTTTGGTTAGTCAATGCGCTGTCTGTTTCAATTGCTCAAAATAGCACTTACAATGCTTCTTAACACACTTTCTATTCAGACCAGCATACGAATGGGTGCACAAACGGGCACAAATGCATATCCTATTTAAACAAATTGGCGCAGGTCATGAAAACAATACCTTCACTAGGCTGAAACTAGCAAAAAAATTGTATGATGGGGTGAAGTGGGTCCCCTTAGAGGTGAAGTGGGTAATTTCTGTGCTACCAGTTTTGCCAGATGCAATTACAAACATAATGACCATTTTCAAAGCAAGCAGGTCTGTAATACCTGGAGAAAGCTATGTGTTAGCATTCCTGTTCATCTCAATGACTGCTTTGCTGGAGATAAAAAAAAAAATGCATGATTTATAATCTGCAAAAACAATTGAGTGCTGAATAAAGCAGGAATGAGCAATCACTTGAGTTGTAAAATGTCATGTGACTAATCACTCTAGAGTCAAAAAATAACTTCATGACAATGCTTATTGGATGATGTCACCACAAATATGTGTACAGTCCCAAACCCGATGACTATCCTAAACTCTCATGTGCAAAGCAGTTCAAAATATCTTCTTTTGTGTTCAACAGAAGAAAGAAACTCAAATTGGTTTGGAACAATTCAAGGGTGAGTAAGAGACAAATTTCTGGGTTAACTACCCCCTATATCTCAACATTTACTAATCAAAAATTGTATTAGTTAACATTAGTGTATGCACTGTAAACTAAAACTATACCATATTTCTGGGTAAACTATCACCTTTAAAATAATCTTGGATTCCTACATGCTAAAGAAGTATGCTTCATTCATTGTTGGTTCATATTAACTGACACAGTTAAAAGACAAAAAAATTAAGTAATTGTTTTGACACAAAACGCCCTAATAATCAAATAATATATTAACAACACATAAAGTGAGACACAACAATAACAAAAGTTGCCATCAGCCCTTGTTGATGATGATTTAAGCTATTTTTTTCCTGAAAGAAATTAAGAATTATATCAAGCTCACGTGGATCCAAAGCTGAAATATGTTTCCTATTTTTGAATATCTGTTTTTGTGTGTTCCACAGAAGAAAAATCTCATTCAGCTTTGAATAATGTCAAAAAAATATGACAGAATGTAGATTTTTAGATGAACATTTCCTTTAAGATTTCCCACTGGAGTCTCATTGTAAAACAGCTGACAATTATTTGCTGACCTGTTTGCATCTTTTTCTCTGTCAGTTATTGTATTTTATGCTGCACAAAGCTAGTTGAGGTTGACTTTGATGCAATAAATGAATAATATTCATTCTCAAATATAGTTAAGGGCATTATAGTCAGATTGATTCAGGGGTTTAGTCAGAGCTTCTGTGGGAAACCCAACACAAAAACAGCGCTGTGTATGAGACACCTCTTAATCATCAGATATGCAAGTGCTGAGTGTGTATGTTTGTCTGTTTGTGATGTTCATTGCTCTGCTTCACCTTCCTGTGCTTTGGCTCACAATCAAACATTGCACATTGATTTCTATCAGTGAGCTCTGTGGCAATTAGCTGGAGCAGGGGTGGGAGAGAAGAGAGAGAACGAGAGAGAGAGAGAGAAGGTGAAGATGAAAGGGAAGAGCAGGACAGAGACGAAGGAAGAACTGAACAAAGATTTGCATGAAATCATAGCATGAAAGGGATAAAGAATCCTTAAGGTAATGCAGAGAACGAGATGCAGTGTGTATTAAATTAATACTGTACACATTTTTTATAATGTGTATATTGTAATGTTTGTAAAAATTTTGTCATTTCTAATTTTAACAACGATTAATAGAGGCTATAACAAATGCATTATACTTAAAGTTAGTTCACCCAAAAATGAAAATTGTTAATTTATTAACCTTTGCCTGCATTTGAAATGCAAATTTAGATAATTTAGATGAAATCTGAGAGCTCCCTCATCCTCCATAGACAGGAAAGTTCCTGGCTTGTTCAAAGTCCTGAAAGGTATCAACAGACCATTTGCCTTCAGTGGTTCAATTGTAATATTATCAAGTTACGAGAATACTTTTGCACGCACATAAAACTAAAATAACAACTTTATTCAACTGTTTCCTCCCCTCAGTGTCAGTATAGTGTGCTCATTCATGTGTTGTTTGTGGCCGCTCTGTTGACAGATTACCTAGGATGTGCCTGTGCTTTGTTTAAAAAATAGGAAAATGCATGTAGGCATCCAGGGGGTATACATCACTGCACAGGGCTCATAAATATAACATACACCCTATACAGACACAGAGGAACCTTGCTGCCTATGAAGGATGAGAGAGCTCTCAGATTTTCACCTAAAATATCTTAATTTTTATTCTGAAGACAAAAGAATGTCTCAGGGGTTTGGATTGACTGATAAAATAATTATACATTTTGGAAGCATCCATTACTGCAAGAGAAGATGGATTAACAAAACTGCCAATTCACTTGGACTGCAACTGGTAAAGTGACCCTTTGTTGGTCTCTGTAATGCTGGGTGCTGTTTCTGTGCTAACTATAATATCATGGGGTGTGACAGGTTAGAATTACTTATTTTGTTTTGTCATTGAATTGTAACACATTTTCAGGGTCCTCCAAAAGTCTTTCTACCATTAAACATCTTCATTCTTCATTTTCACCAATAAATGTAATGCCATTGTTAGACAGCGTAATTAGAAGCATTTTTCCCTGTTAGCTTTTAGAATAATATAAAGTTAAGACAGTTTTTATCTGTTGTCAAGTATAGGATAAAGTCCATCCAGGCAGTTGTTTTTACAAAATAAAGCCAGACTAGCTTATTGGCCATTGTGTAAGATTGAAGGGCTTTATTCAGCAAAAAACAACTGCCCGGATGTACTTTATCCCACTTATTCCACAGCTGCTTGCCACAAAACATAAAATTTTGATACAGCACATAAAATGTTAATACAAAACGTTGTTCTGAGCCGTTTATTAATTCTGTAATTAAAGGTAAAGCTGACAGAAACGTAAATGGCTGAATGAAGCACACACTAACCTATGTATTTCTTATTTATTTATAAGATGTAACCAAATTGTCAAAAACAGCTGCATGACAGACAAGTAGTGAAATATGAATATGGAAATATGGATAATATGCTTGTTGATGGTCAAGTACCCAGATCGGTCTGTGTTGTTAGTTTCAGTGGTTGTTATGTGGGAATAACATACCTTGGAATGTCACGACTGACCAGTCAGAATCAAGTTTTACGGATAGCTATGCAATAAGATAAGCACACTTGGGAAATGCTATTCTGTCATAGCCTTTGTCCTGAATGTGGTTTTATAACTGAACTTGCCATACTAAACAGATTTTAAAGTTAGGATCTTTCTGTACTAAAACCTCTGATTCAGATCCCTTAAAGTGTCCCATTATGCCTTTCCATAGCCATCTTGTTGTGTATATCTCAGCTATTTCATGAATAGAACCTTTTTTACTCCTTTTGGTCCTTTTGGTCTCCAAATGGAAGATCAGATTTTAAACTGCTTGAAATAAGTCATCAGTAATTCTTCACTTGCCTTAAAACAATGTCTACTTTGATTGTCCCTCAGATACAATAGATATAGCTCAGCCCTGGAATAGATTGGTACTCATTGCAGCCCATATGCCATATCTAGAAGACATTTTCTAGGGTAAAAAAACACTTTATGTTTCAATAGGCTATCGAGCTCAGCAGACCTCGGAAAAGGAAAGAATGAATCCTTCAGTGAACTCTATTAGACTCTATGAGAAAAGAAGTAATACAGCAATGTATATAATGTAAAAATAAATTCCGACCATGGATTGATGTGAACATACCTTCAAAAGAAAAAATTAGAAACCTTTGAAATGCCACAATCGAGGCTAATATCGGAGTTTTATTACTGAATCCTCACATGCATTCCTTAATTCCTTTAGCAAGGGAAATTATTAATATAAATTGACATTCTAGACCTTTATCTTTCAATATCAGCCCCCATCAAGCATCATACGCTTGTGTGTACTGTATATCCGAAAGACTTCATTAAAATGATACTGACGTTACAGTCATGAATTAAACGTCTATCACTGGCAAAGTCAAGTGTGGTGACCTTCTTGATGATCCGCATGGCTGATATAGGGACAGAGTCCATCTTATTTAATCACTGTAATGGCTGAGGGGGGTCAACAAACCCATCCCATCTTGTGACGTGTGGATGAGCTATGCATTGGCCTCCTGCTTCAGCTCCTCATAAAGCATGCAATTATCATTATGCTTAAGGGGAGGGGGTCAGGGATGAAGAAAAAGAGAAAGAGAAAGAAAGAGAGAGAGAGAGAGATGGTAGGGAGGGAGGACAGCAAATTTATGAGTGCTTGTGCGGCAGAAACCCCCGGTCAGCCCACGCACCAGGCTTTCCCAGTCGCTATCAGTCGATAAACCTCCATCTCTTGTGTTCTCCATTTCCTAGCCTTTTCTCTCTGTTCGTGTCAGTGGATATTTGGTTTCCATAGACACTGCCTGAGAACTGAGGCTGCTTAGGTACAATCACATGTATGTGGGTGTCTCTGCACGCACGTTTATGTCCCAGAGCTGAATTTTAATTGCATTATGCAGGTAATATAATATAATATAATATAATATAATATAATATAATATAATATAATATAATATAATATAATATAATATAATATAATATAATATGTGAAAATTTTACACTCAAAGTTGTACATTTCTAAATATTTTTTTACTGTACTTTTATGTATTAATATAAAATGAAATAGTCTCACACTTTCAGCCTAAAAAAATGTTAGTTATATTTAAAGTTAAACCTTTATATAGTTAAACCTTAATTTACCTTTATTCATTTAGCAGAAGATTTTATCCAGAACAACTTACAGTGAGGGCATCCATCCATCCATCCATCCATCCATCCATCCATCCATCCATCCATCCATCCATCCATTCATCCATCCGGCTAGTTATGTCCTTATTACAGTATTTTTTTGTAGTAAAATATTAGATGTGATGAAAATTTAGGATTTTCAGTGAAGCTATATTTTTTTTCAAATACTCAAAAAAAAGAGAGAGAGAATTTATTTATATATAAAAAAAATCATTTTTCTAGTTGTGAAATTAGCCTTAGCTTGACAAAAGAGCCAATTCTGTGCTAACAAAATTGCCTTTTGAGTGATATTATTATTTCACAAATGAAATCAGTTTTGGAAATAATCCTTGTTTTTTTGAGAGAGAGAGAGTAGGCATTTCATTAATGAGTACAGTTGATGTTGAGATGTGAAGTTAATTCCAGCACAGTCTCCCTGCAGCAGTGTTTTCTTTCTGTGCTGGAGCCATCGGAGCATTTACGCACCTTCCCCCCAGTCTTCTCTCATCCATCTCTCTGAGTAAGTGCTGGATTGTAAGCCTGTGCTGCGTGGGATTTACTGCTGCTTAAAGTGGGACAATTTCTCCCCTCTGAAACCGCTCACTATTCATCTCTTTACTTTTTTTCTCACCCTTTTCTCTCAGTTATACTCTCTTAATTCAGAACCACTCCAGACTATAATTTGGTTCAGAAAACAATATTTTACAGAAATAGTCATTGCCGACCTGAACACTGTTTAAATAAAACATCTTGTTTTTGTTTTAGGCAATGTACCTTTAAGTCAAGTCATTTCACTTGGCAGCCATCTTTGATACACCTCTCAAGGCAGCAATTTCAGCTCCTATCTCTTTGAATGGGGGAACATTGAATTCTCCAGTATTCTTCAATAATCTTAACCAAACTACATTTCATATCTGAGGTCACCAAATACACTGAACAACAATTGCTTCATAAATGTAGTTTCTTATACTCGAACAGTGTTCAAAAAAGCTTATTTTTCAGGCTGGACCATGTGACCGCCTTTTTATTTAGGAAACAGGAATGTTCCACAATAAATCGTGTTGGGATTTTTCCATTGATAATAATATGAGTGCAATGTCTTTGTATATCTAAAGCTGTCACTTATTTATTTACCCTTAAGGGTTGCATATTGGTTTGTTACACGTTATTTTGTTGGTACCTTTTTTTTTTTTTTTTTTTTTTTTTTTTTTTTTTTTTTTT
>CAIGQW010000272.1:13788129-13815776 GCA_903798125.1 Danio choprae
GCGCATGTTCTTTGGCATGAATAATGATGCTGGATTGGTATATGTGGTGTGTGTTCTGGATTATACAGGGTTAGGAGAAACAGATTTAGAGTTTAAATGCTAAGCAAGAAGATGCTTTTTCTTGTGTAAAATTCAGCTAAAAATTGTTCCTTGTGAACTAGCTGGTTAAAACTGATAATTAATGATCGTCCATCTTGATTTAGATAGACTAGCATCCAGAAAATGGAGAACAATATTAACCAAACCAAACGCATAAAATATGATAACAAAAAATAATAAAACTCATTTGTTTTGCTAAAAATTTAATTAAGTTAGTTTTTCTGTTTCAAAGTGAAATGTGAGAAGCACTACAAGTATACTAAAAATGTAGAGATGGAAAATTTTTTATGACATTTTTGTCTCAAAAGTTGGATTTGTCCATAATCACAGATCAATGGTAGTTACCAGCTGGGGTGAACTTTTCCAGAAAATCTGCTTTGGCAAGCTGGTTCGAACTCCTGAAACAAAGTTTGTTTTGGCCTGATTTAGTATGAAATGATGTCACTTCATTCTTCAGTTTAGCTTGAAGCATATTAAAACTTTTAGTTTAGTGCTGCTACACCAGGTATGGAAAACAAATTCATGCTGGATTTACAGAAAGAGTAGAGCTGGTATGGACAGCTTATGTTCTCATCCTGAACTTGTTAGAACTTACTTAAAGTTCTGAAACAAAGGTTTAGGCAGTGATTTGCACACACACACACACACACACACACACACACGCACACACACACACACACACACACACACACACACACACACACACAATCTATACCTTGTCAGTATCTGTGTTGACATTTTGAGGATCAGAGATCCCTTGGCTTAAGCTTTGATGCTCAGCTAAAAGGGGTCTGCACCCCACAGTCATTTTTCTATAACTCCATCACCACGTTGTTCTCTCTCGCTCTCATTTTGTTCTTTCTCTCTTTCTCTCTCTCTTGTTCCCATCAGAGACCCCATCAGAGAAATTGTAATGGTTATAGTGCATGGAAAAGAAATTGGTTTTAACAGAATTTATAATAATCCTTTGGTTCTCTATTAGTAGTTTTATGCCTTCTATTGGTGGCATGTTAAAACCAATATATCCTAATGGAATATGTTACAAGACACCCTAGAAACCATTAAAATGTACTGTTTTAAATGGTATTTGTGATGGTAGGGTAGTTTCAAACAGAGTAGCACCAAAACATTGCTGGTCTAGAAGTAACAACCGCTTGCGTCAGAGGCTGAGGGCAGGGTTACCGTGACCAACATGATTGAGCAGAAATCTTTGACTGCAAATGTTTAAATATAGCAGCTATACAATGTTTTTTTGCTTGTAATCTCTGCGTGTACAAATTATGGCAGGCATGAACACATTAGATTTACTGTGTCATAATAGTTTCACAAAGCCATGAACATCAATAACAACACACTACCTGCCAATGTTGTTGGTGTGTTTGTATTTGGCTCTTCTGTGTTTGCATTTCTAGAAAAAAAGGACATATTCATGATGTGCTACATGGCTCTATGGTAGTTCTCTAGCCTATAGGCATAGCTGGACATTTGAGCTAGAGGGATCAAAAAGAAAAAAAAACTTGAATAAAATTAGAAATGTATTACATTAGTTTTTTATATTTGTTATTAATGTTTCATTTTTGAAGTCTAAGCTAGACTGTTAATAAATGTATTTTTTTAATCCCAGGACAGGGTTGTAAAAATTATGCCATGATCTATTAGTAGGCTATGTGACATTATATTTATTGCTTTTCTAACTGATAATAACTTTCATTTACGTTTTCATTATTAATTATGAGCTTATAGGACATGTGTTTAATGAACAGAGATTGTGCATCACTTTTCCCATTCATCAGCACACAAAGCAGATGAATGTTTAATCGAAGTGTTGAAATAAAAACACTAAAATAGCATTTCTGTGCTTAAACTGCCAAATACGAATTAAAGAATATTATAAAATATGCTAAAATATAAACAAAACACCTCCTATTACACATTATTGTCTTTGACCCTTGTAAATATCTTTTGAGGGGGCTATTTTGTTTACATGCAAACAACAGCAGCCTAAACACACATAACTTACGTTCACCCAATAGGGAACAGAGACGTGTGTCTGGTAACAGACTATGGGAGTACGCCAGGCGACCAATCACTCTGAAGAGTAAGAAAACGGGCCAATGAATGCCATTGAATTGGCAGAGCTCAGCTCCACAGCTGCCAGTAATTAGCCATTAGTGGGATATATCAGCCGCCCGCTGAGAAGTGAGCATTAGAATGTTTGCCTGCTGAAGGGCCAATCACTCATCTAACAGCTGGAGACTCAGCTGCTGTGGCAGTGGAGACACATGTCTCCGTTCCCTATTCGAGGAATGTGGGTTACGGACAAAACCAGGACATTCGCCAACATGGGAACTTCAATGTGTGTCTGGTAACAGACTATGGGGGACTGTATGGAAAACGCCACAACAGCTAAGCCCGTCAAGCCAGTTTGCCAAGCATAGTGGAGCGCACAAGCATCACTAAGAGCGCAACACGCCAACGTCCCCTAGGCCCTTTAATTACCATTACATGGGAAGAATTAGAAAATTTTGATCGGGGGTTGTAATGTGCTTTTACCTAGTTAATATAGACTAGGGATTTTAGAAATATGACAGTACTTTGGGAAAGCGTGCTAATCCCCGAAGCGGGAGGACACTGCGGAGGCCACCTGCTACCCAAAAGGGGAGACTGGATGGCAATAAGAACATATGGACTAGCCCTATGGAGGGGGAGTGCTACATATGATAAGCTGGTTAGCGGGTAGGGAAGACACGGGTCCGCCTGGACAGTGGGAACAAACCGTGGCTAATATTAGCATATGAGGTCGCCATGGGGACCATGCATAGCTGGCACCAAACCTCAGTGTGTGGGTAGACCAATTGGGCATACCAGACATCACACTGAGCCAGGCACTCAGGAGTCGGGTGCTGGGGACTTTGGAGGAATTCTCTAGGGTTCATCAAACGGGAAACTTACTAGCAGAATGAAAAAGGCACACTTATCTCTGTGTTAGGGAGCATGGCGCAGCAAGCGTTTATTGACATCGAGCTTAATTTTCTCCTGATTGATCGGGGTTACCCAATAATCGTGAGGAAACAGGCTCCACTCAAAGATTATAAAATCTTGCGAATGTGTTAAGTGTCACCCAGCTCGCAGCTCTGCAGATATCTGTGAGAGAGGTGCCGTATGCTAACGCCCAGGAAGAGGCGACACTTCTAGTAGAGTGTGCTCTCACGTTCGGGGGACGCGGCTCGCCCTGGCATTCATAAGCGAGGGCGATGGCATCAACTATTCAGTGGGCCAACCTCTGTTTTGATATGGCACTTCCCTTCTGCCGACCACCATAACAGATAAAGAGCTGTTCACAAGATCTTAAGTTTTGCGTTCATTCCATGTAAAGGTGCAAAGCGTGAACGGGACGAAGCAGTGAATAGGCTGGGTCTGCCTCCTCCGAAGGCAGCGCTTGCAGGTTCACCACCTGATCTCGAAATGGGGTGGTAGGAACCTTGGGCCTTGGAATTCCAGGCACGATACGCTGATCGAAAATGCCTCCATTAATGTCTCTATTAAACGATGCCAACGCGATCAGCAGAGCTGTCTTCATAGACAGAATTTTTAAGGATACCGAGTCGAGTGGCTTGAATAGATCTCTCTGTAGACCCGCCAGGATTACAGAGAGCTCCCAAGAGGGCATGAGAAGGAGGCGGGATGGGTTTAATTGTGCGCCTCTGAGGAATCGGATTATTAGATTATGCTTCCCGAGCGTGTTGCCATCCACCGCGTTATGATGAACAGAAATGGCAGCCACGTAAACCTTTAGTGTGGAGGGTGAGAGCTTATCCTGAAGGAAGGATAACACAATGCTAATCTGGCAAGTTCGGGCAGTCTTCTCGGCAAGAAGCGCACCACTCAGTGAATAGACCCCACTTCAGGGTGTAGGCATGCCTCGTAGAGGGTGCTCTAGCCTGAGTGATGGTGTTAACCACCGAAGCCGGAAAGTCACCTAAGTCTTCCGCGCTCTGTCTATGGACCACACATGAAGTTTACAGAGATCTGGGTGTGGGTGCCAGAGGGTGCCCTGTCCCTGGGAGAGGAGGTCCTTTCTCAGGGGAATGCACCAGGGAGGGGCCGCAACAAACAAGACCTGCTCCTCGTCCTCCTTTACTTTCTACAGTGCGATTAGGCTTACTGGGGGAAACGCATATTTGCCCGGTGGCCAGCTGTGCACCAGCGCATCCGTGCCAAGAGGGGCCTCGGTCAGGCAATAAAACAAATGACAATGGGTGTTTTCAGGAGAAGCAGAGGTGGCGCTCCTGGACCACTAATATGGCCATCGTCTTCCCCAGGGTACGATCAGCCGATTTGGTGGCTGATCATAATCGGTTGCCGTGCCGAGCTCATGCATCAATCCCGGGGAAGAACCACCCTCCTGCAGCTCAGCCAACTTCTCCTCTTGTTAGCATTGATAGGTGGCCATAGCGTGGAGGGCGGATGCAGCCTGACCCGCAGTGATGTAGGCTCTGGCATTAAGAGACTTAGATAACCTGCATGCTTTGAAAGGGAGTTTAGGTGGACCTCTCCAGGTGGCAAAGATTGACCGCAATAGCACTCTTCACCTGAGGAATCGCCTCATATCCCCTGGCTTGATGTTGATGCCCTGGCAATGTTCCCAATGATGGGCAACATTGCTGCCTAATTTTACCTGTAGCACTTCTGCAATATGAACATGCAGTTGTTCATATAAAATTAACAAAGTTAAAAGACTTACACAAAATGGTTCACTTAACAAAAATAAAGCATGATGTAGCATTTTCACGATGCACTCCACAAGTCCACGATGTTATAAAGCACAGCCTGTTTTTTTTTCTTTTTTAAAATTTCTATTCACTTTTCACTCTGGTAATAGTACACATAATTGCAAATTCGAAAGTGAAAGCAAAAAAACTTGCCTTGTCAAGTTTGCTGTGTAGCTTAATGACAGATGCTTTCAGCTTGGAATTGTGTGATGTTCAACATGTTTACAGCAATGTATATATTTTTTAAAAGAGCGCATACACAATGCAATGTCACAACATTTAGCTTTGAGGAATGAGCATACATGTCTGACAGGCTGCAGGGTCTGGGTCTGTGCCCGTACTCTAGCCCTTGGAAAAGCAAACCAGTTCTCAAAAGTCTCACCAGCCAAACTAACCCCAAACCAGCAGCACCACTAACTCTGATAAAGGCAATTGTAAGTCCACATGAACCAGAAGTTGCTGAGACTTATTTCAGTATGTTAATGGGGACTCCAAACGCTGAAGTAAATGATCAGACTTTGATAGAAGTTTTTAGTAGATTAACTTACACAGATTAATTGTTTACATAAAGAATAACAATGTGTGCTGGCAAAATAAACATTGCATTTTTTGATTTCACGTGGACTTTAAGAGAGTGGAAATGGTATATCTTTATGTCTTTATTGCGTCCATCCATCAACTCTTCTCCTGGCAGACCTCCTTTCTCTCCTAAAGTTGATTTAAAGCTCTTTCCTCTTCTCTTTCTCACATGACCTCTTCTTTTTTTATCATCTCCTTCCTCTTCTTTTGAGTTATGTCACTTATATCAGCTTTCTCTCTCCTCCACCTGGCCCTGGCATCGATGACAGCGTGTGAAGTGCACAAACTGCTGATGTTCCAGCTCAACCAAAGCTTATAAATTCCTAAAATGTTCTGGCTTTGGTACCGCTGTGCAGCAAATACAAAATGGGCTACTCTGGGACTGCAGTCAAGAGTATCTGACCCAGCTGAAATTCACATCAAAGCTGCAGAGATGATCCTTCACTCTTTCCCTCCGCTGGAGAGCTAATCTGAGACTCCAGACCGGTTACTGAGAACCAGGTCATCAGAGCTGACAGGACGCTCCAGTAAAGAAAAAGAGAAAGCAAAAAAGGAGAGAGTGTTTAGGAAAAGAGTATAGGCTAAATTGGATGCCAGAGAGAAAGCAATTGAAGTTTAAACAAAAAAAAAAACAAAACAAATACATTTGATAAATTGCACGTTTAGAAAAAGTGTCAAGAGTTAATTCAGCTGTTATTCTGCCCACATAAACTAAACTGGACTGGTGGAATGATATAATATTGTACAAATATATAATATTTCAAATAAAATAAAAATATTTTAAAATAAAATATAGAATAATTCACAGTATTTCTATAAATTATGCAGATTTATTTAACAATTAAAACAAGTTATTTGTGTTTGTGTGTGTGTGTGTGTGTGTGTGTGTGTGTGTGTGTGTGTGTGTGTGTGTGTGTGTGTATATATAAATCTTTTGACAGCAATAATATATATCGCCATTGTTGCCACTGGCTTGCTTGGTTTTGGGACTTGTGGAGCTGCGCATTGATGGATTTCCTCTTTGGTGTTTGGACTTTCAGCAGTGAAAACGAAACCACACTGAAATGTGGTAACCACACTAAACTAAAGTCCAACGCTGAAAACTGGACTGACAGTTTCAATTTACTAGAACTTCTATGTTAAGCTGCTTGGACACAATCTACATTTTAAAAGCGCTATAGAAATAAAGATGAATTGAGTTTAATAATATATGTGTATATGACGAGTTCAGATGCAAAACCCTCTAAATCCATCAGGCCTCTTTTTTTGTAAATGAACATTTTCTATCAGGTTCCTATAATTAGATTCATAAGTTTCATGTTATAGATAATGAAAAGGTTATTAGCTAGTAAGTAAAATAACTTTTTTTCAAAAATGTCGCTTTAGACAATTTTTTATTTTTTATTTTTAACAAGGTAGCTTTTCTTTTGCATCAAAACAAGCTAAATCCACTTGTGCTTTTTGTTCCTCTAAAATCAAACCTCTGAATCCACCTATTGGGACAAGACTGTGTAATTAGTTGAAAAATCACTAAAGATGCAATTAGAAATTATTTTATCAAAGATAAAACACATACACAAACCACCTAAAATTAAAAATACAAAAATCTGTCAAGTAAGTGGTGGTTCATTCCGCTGTGGTAATCCCTGAAAAACCAGGGACTAAGCAGAAGGAAAATTAATGAATAAAATCTGTCAAGTAAGTGCATTAATCAATAACATAAAATAAGTTGACATTAATTAAATCTTAACAATCTGTTGTCATTTCTGATATTTGGGATTTAGATTTAATGTAAGTGGAGCAATGTAAACATTGCAAACATTGTAAACTAAGCTTGTTAGATTTAAATAATGAAGTGTAAAAACAAAATCCGTACATCAAAGAAAGTGAGTGTTTTGTTATCTTGAATGTATTGCATTAAATGTATTAAACGTTGACTGAAATGTAAAACTATAGATAGTACATCATTATAATGATAATAATAATCGTTATCTAAAAGAGAGTTTTAGAATTTACTGATTTTCTTTTTTTTTCCAATTTCATCTTACATAGAGTAAGAAATGCTCAAGGTCTGTCACAGTTGCCCCTCAAAATAATTGTATCACTGTCCTTCAGGTCAACATCTCCTAAAACGGCTTGTTTTTTTTCTGAATATCCTGAACATGTAAGCGCGAGGGATCTGTGAAGAGCTTAAGCTTCAGATGTCACCCTGTCTATTTACTGCACATGGTGTCGCTAGTAGGACAACAGTTGTTCTTATCCTAGTTTCCAGGCAAACTTTTTTTGGGTCATCCTCAATTCATTTTTCACCTTCAAGAAAAAGGCAGAGAACAGAACAGAACTCCGAATGAATGATGCAGACAGATTCATTAAACAAAGAGCCACAGGACCCACATGTGAATGAGAACAAATTAAAGGTCAAGATGCACAAAACTTTCACAAAGAAACACGACTTAAGGGTGCAAGGGAGAAAAAAAGGCCAAACTATAGTCAACTATCCAGGCCAAACTATAGTCAAGACACAATGAAAAAGAGTTAAGAGGTGATGGGGATAAAAGAAGTGAATGAGCACATGGAGGAGAGGAACGGGGCGTAGAGTCAACGGGGACTGGAGGACGATCTAAAAACAGCTGGTCAAAGATCTGCATGTGCTGTTCTCTCCTCCTCTCTCTCTCTTCTCTTTCTCCTTCTCTCAGTATCTATATCAGGCGACAGCACACTGTGTTCATGTTGCCTTAAAGGTGTTAATTAACACGTACAGCTAAAGAAATTGTGTTCTTAATATGAATTTTTGTCACGTTTTATGTATGAAAAAGAGAGAGAGAGTAAAGACATCTCAATATTCTTCAAAAATTATTCCTCAATTGAATGCCAAAACACATTTACTTGAAACAAAAGGTGTTGAATAGGACTGATTTCATTTGGGTGAAATTTTATTTGGCAGTACCTGTGAAGAGTTCAGAAGCAAAAAACCTCTAAGCGGCATCTGAAATGTTCTTCTAAAATGAGCATTTCTTTCTCAGGCTCCTGTGTTTAAGCTCAATTATTTAATTATCATTTAAAGAAAAGAGCCTATTCTTTGCCCTAAATGTGAAACTACTGAATCTTCACACAAGAGCCTGAAATAAATGCTCATTTTGGAAGAAAATTTCAGATGACACAGAGGTTTTTGCTTTTAAACTCGGCATGTACAGTACTTAATGTGTATATAAATTACTGCAACTACATGGCTTAGAGTTAGGTTTAGGGATATTATTAATATCCATATTATGTAATGACTGTGATGAGTACATACATGAAACATGACAATTGTAAAATACATTTCTGCATGTACTAATCATAGTAAGTGGATATGCAGTTGCTAGGTAATAATAACTGTAAACCTAACCTGTTTCTGAGTGCGGGAATTAAGCACTTTCTACGGCAAATACAGTACATTACAAATGCATGCACGTGTATAAAGGGTAAACATGTTTTTGTTTTCTTTCTTCAAATACATTTTTATTGTTTAAAGATTAAAACGCACTGATTTTTGTTTATTTATGGTAATTTATGCAGATTTTTATGCAGCATTTATGCAGCTTTGCCTCTGATGCTGATGAAAATATTATTTAAGCAAGTGCTAATTTTTCACATATCTAAATTTTGACTAATGCGATTAATTTGTTTTATATTTGAAAAGTGTAAATTTGTCTTTTATTGGGGCAAATACTTAAAAAGCAACAAAAAATTATATTTCAAGTATTGAATAACTGAAATGCAGCATAAGTTCCACTTTGAAGTTATTGTGACAGTCAGCATTATTTCCAACAGTTTGGAGTTGCAAGATAAAAACCCGCAACTGCGAGAAAAACAACAGTATTTTGAATACCACAATTCAGATTGCTTTTTGTTTTCATTGTCTTTTTATCTTGCAATTTTGAAAAATAGTTACGAATTTATTTTATGAAAAATAAAATTATAATTGTAACTCACTGTTGCTCACAACATTTAATATAGGGTTTCTTGCAGTTCTCAGAAAGGAAATCTTAAAATTCTCAGAAACAAAGTCACAATTCTGGAAACCAGAAAAAAAATAAACAAAAACAAACAAAAAAACTTTTTAAGATATAACAGCAAAGATAACCCTCCATAGCTCCCCAATTGGAAGCATACACAAAAAGGCCAAACTTAGTGGGAAAAATATTCAATCATAAAAAATCTCAAAAAATGAAAAAACAAACAAATAAATGTGAATGAGTTGCATTTCCATCAAGTTGTTAGAGCAGCTGACTATAGAATTGGTAACCTATCAACCAATAGTGAACAAGTGAAGCGTAATGGAGTCACGTGTGTATTGTTCGCTACATCAGAGTTTAGTCATTTATTCAAATGCACGTTAAGTCTAAAACCACATCAAGTGAGCATAAAAACATTTTTTGCAAACATTTTTATTCTAAATTTGCATTTCCATCACTTGTTTCTTTTGCGATACTTCAAAATGTCTATTATAGTCCCTGTGAACTCAAAATGAATTTTTTTAGATGTTAGTATCAGTGTGTTAATATATCTATGAGCTGGTGTGCTACAAAACAGAAAAAAAATTGCATTAAGAAGATTTTCAAAACTTACTTTTGTCCGACAATGGATTTTTAAAAATGTGACTTTATACTTCTGTCACCGTGTCTTCATTCATTCATTCATTTTCTTTTCGGCTTAGTCCCTTTATTAATCTGGGGTCGCCACAAGAGAATGAACTGCCAACTTTCCAGCATTTCCAGTGGATGCCCTTCCAGCCGCAACCCATCACTGGGAAACATCCATACACACTCATTTACACACATACACTACAATTTACAATTTAGCTTACCCAATTCACCTATACCGCATGTCTTTTGACTTGTGGGGGAAACCGGAGCACCCGGAGGAAACCCACGCAATCACTGGGAGAACATGCAAACTCCACACAGAAATGCCAACTGACCCAGCTGAGGCTCGAACCAGTGACCTTCTTGCTGTGAGCGATTGTGCTACCCACTGCGCCACTGTGTCGCCCCCGTGTCTTCATGTTTCAATTCAAACTATGTCAGACATCGAACAAAAATGCACAATTCAAAGCATTGCATGGACCTTTAACACAGATGATGTCAATACATTTGTTAAATGATAAAAATAAAACAAATACATGTACAGACAAAAATGAATGAATGAAAAAAACAATCTACAAATTAAGCCTCTATGTCAAGTAATTTAGCCTGAATGAAGTTTCTCCCCAATGTTTTTTTTGACCTTTCAAACCTTGAACTGAAAAGTGCAATGCTGGATTTGCACAAAACAGCGTCTATTGAAGTGTACTGAAGTGTGTTGAATATTGTGTTTCTGTACTGCAGATGTGGACGGTCAAAGAGAAACACACACGTGCTTAGCTCTGCAAACACAGGGTTGGCAGGGGGTGTGTTCACACTTCCGCTGCGCCGCGTGTACGTGTGTGTTCTGTGTAAAACACACTGAGCAGCTGAAGCTCGGCTGCTCTCATTAACACAGCCACTGGCCAGCCAAGAGCCCTCGCCGACCAGGTGCTAATTTGATTTAGCTCACAGCGGCCGCTGCCCTACCACTGAGACACAGCCCGGCAATATCTAATATCACAAATACACAACCAGAAGCTAATACGCAGAAATTACACATACTATTCAGCTGACAAGAAAGTAATTTGGAAAACCATCTTTTTTTTTTTAATTATCAATTGTATGTACAGTGGTAATTCCAGGTTTGTTTGTTTTGAAAATGAGAGCATTATGTGTGATTTTTCACATTTATGCGTATGTATTGTGTGTTTAATTTTGTTAAAATACCTGTAAATATAAATATACAGAAGATTTGCAGATATTTTGCAGATTGTGATTAAGCAAACACAAATATATATCATTTTTTTACATTTATGAAAAAAAAGAAAGAATTGTTGCTCAAAGTTTTCCACAAGATTTTTACAGGCTGTCTCTTGCAGTGGTCAGAATGAAAATGAAAACTTCAAATTGGCAGACACAAAGTTGCAATTCCTAAGATAAATTATGAATCATGAAAAAAGCCCTCTTCCCATTCTTTCAAAAATTATTTCATATGCCAAGTTGTTATAGTCTCCAATTTGCTGTCAGTTTATTTTTATTATTTTATTTTGTAGTTTTAGTATCTATTAGAGCTGCCACTGTAAATGCATATCATTTAAAAATGTTTTCCTTTGCAACAACTGTAACCTTTCGATTTTTAAATATCCCTTATATCAAAATAAATCAAAATAAAAAGGATTTGTTCTATCCCCCCCTTTTATTATATTTAAGTAAAGATTAATTTAATTGATCAAAAGTGACAGATAAGAAATAATGTTTGAGATTATTCAATTTTAAATAATTTCAATTAAACAATTTTTTGCCTTTCTATTTATTCAAGATTACTGCATTTTCAATTAAATAAATGCATACTTGGTGAATGGTATGTAAATGTATCTTAGTCTGCTGTCAGTTTCTACTATGAACAGTTTTTGCTTTTACTTCAGTGCAATAACATTGATAGAGAGCGGCTGAGCACTGAATGCCCCAACCAATTTCCACATATACGCCACTGAAACCTTCAAGACCCTCTTACAGATATTATTAATATACATTACATCTTCTTGGTGCAAGCTCTCCTTATTAAAATGTGCACAGTTCACACAGGCACCCACAGAGGCTCATAAATCGCCATTTGAAACAGCCAGCTTTGTGTATCACATGGAGGACTGAACTCATCTGTAAAATGATCTGGATCTCCTCTAACAGCAGCAGCTACACTTGAGCCTGATCTGCTGGACCATAAAAGATAACAAATCAAAACCAATCGATGATGCTGCGTCCCTGGATTATAAAGATTACTTTAAAAGCAGCCATCTAGAGAAACAGAGAGCGAAAGCTTTGAGTGAGTGTGAATGGGAAGGAGAGAATAAACATGTTCAGGAGCTGCTGGTTTACTTCAGAATCATGATATGATGTGCCTGCAAACTCTGGTCATATAAAAATCAGCAACACCACCTCTAATTTTACTTATATCTAGATACATTTCCCCAGTTTGTAAAGTTTTTTTTTATTGGTCAGTGGAGGTGTGGCAGGTGTGGCAAAATGTGATGTTCCATATGCGAGTGCATGGCTTTAGTGCTTATCAGTGGTGGGAAGAGTACTAAAAAATGCTAAATTAAAATTTCCTGCAAAAAAAATCAAAAAGCTAGCTTACATCAGTGCAATCAATTTTATTTTAAGTTTGTTTTAAAGTATAAGTTATTTCTTTTTCCATTCATGGGCTATACATTTAAAATATGGGATTAATTTTATGCGAGAACACCTTACATTAATATATGCACCAATAATAAGAACAAAATAATGCTTTTATATGTAGAGCAAATTCAGTGTAAGCTAAGGGGCTAACAGCTAAAATCTAGCTGTGAAGATGCAAACACACATGTAAAGCATTTTGAACTCTGATTAACAAGCTATAAATATCCAGCAGTTGGTGCCGCAAACCAATCTCATGCAGCACTGATAGAATGCATGCAATTTGTGCATGAGTTTGAATACATAATATTCTGTAGTGCATTTATTTAGATATTGTTTAAGGTCATTTGGCCATTTCAGTCATCATACATCAGGCATCCCTCCTCTTCTCGTCAGTGACATGCAGTCTTTTGTCTTTGATTTTATGTCCTCTTGGACACTTTTTTTTACTGCATCCACACTGTACATTTGCCACATTTACAAACTGTCCATATCTAGAGGTCACCATGTCTAGAGGCTACTTTTCATGCACAATTTGATTGGACACTGACTTAGCCAATCAACACAGACCAGAACAAATTAACTTAAAAAGTAGTGACTGCAGGTTTAAGTCAAATAAAGCAGTGAAAGTACTAATGCAGCACTAAAAATGTTCTTCATTAAAAGTACACTTTTTTAATTATAGTACATTTGTGAAAGTATAGTAATTTGAGTATTTATAATTTGATACTTTACACCATAGTGCTTACTGTATGTACATGTTTCTGTAAGCATCCATGATTTGTACGCTGGCTGTAAGTGTTTCTCAGCGTCCTGCAGAGTGTGTGGGCTTCAGGGCGGCTTCTTTGCTAAGCAGGTGCTGTGTTGAGGGGGTGGATCAATAACATCTGCTTTTATGCCTCCTGTGTAATTTTCTTTCTCTCAGGTAGAATAGCTCATTTGCAGTCTTTCACTTTTACAACGCAGCACTTCTAAAGTGGAGTGTGTTTAACTTTGTGTCACAGACAATCACTGGAACCTTTGAATGGCACGACTGTGTATAATATTATTGTGCCTCCTGTTCAAGATACTTAATAGTAGTTGTATGTGCATTAATTATGTATGTCTACATTCATTAACTTTATATATATATATATATATATATATATATGAACATGAAGTTCAGACTGTGACTGATATAAATGTGTCAGTAAGTTCCAATCAATACTGAGGCTCAATTACATCATGTATTAGAATAATAATATGACTGTGGCCAGTGAATTTAATTTGCTGTAATAATATAATTTATTCATTCATTTTCCTTCGGCTTAGTCTCTTCCTTCATCAGGGGTCGCCACAGCGGAATGAACCGCCAACTTATCCAGCATATATTTTCCCACAGCGGATGCCTATTCACACGGCCAATTTAGTTTATTCAATTCACCTATACCGCATGTCTTTGGACTGGAGCACCTGGAGGAAACCCACGTGAACACGGAGAGAACATGCAAACTCCACACAAAAATGCTAACTGACCCAGCTGGGACTTGAATCAGCAACCTTCTTGCTGTAAGGCGACAATACTAACCACTGAGCCACCGTGTCACCCTAATAATACATTTATTATTATTATTATTATTATTCCTGTTAAAACATAATAAATTATTGTTATTATTTTTTTTATTATTATTATTATTATTATTATCATGATTAATATATAACAGCTATTATTGATATGATTGTTATTATATTATAATATATACTTTTATTTACACAGATATAAAGTGAACCCACAATGTTCTGCGTTTACAAAGCACATTATGAACGAGCTGTATTATGTGGGCTGAAGACAGATGTGTTCACATTCACATACAAGCCAAAATTCTTGCAAACTACTCTGAAACTAATCAAGTGTCGCCCACAGGCTGACAGAAACTATAAGTGGGATATGACTTTTCAGTCTGTTTATGACCACGGTAGCAAAATGAATCTGGCAGTGAAGATCTGAGTGTTTCCTTTTCTCATCTCATTCTCTGCACTCGCACACTCTCCATTAACAGACTTGCCAGAAACCGCAAAGGCCACTGATGTTGCATGGCATATGATGATGAGTCATTTACATAAGGTAAATATTGAGCCACCTCTTAGTCAGCCTCTTTTCTGGATGACTAGTAAAATGATTAGCTGTGCAATCCTTACTTGCTTTATATAAACAATGCTCATATTTCCTCTTATAACATCCATGCTGAACAAGCCTTAGATGGTTTGTCTGATGATCTTTTTGCTTCAAGCTGGCTATAGGTTTTACACCGGGGTATTAAATTGTAATCTAGTCATAACACTTGACAGATGGGCTGTTTTCTTTAAAGGGACATCTTTGCACCTTATTTAACTAAAAGGATTTTGGATTAAAGGCACAGTATGTAATTTTTACAGCTAGACATGTACTTAAAAAAATATGGCGTTTTTTTCTCTCACATATTTACAATGGCCTATTTAAAACCATGACTGAGTGTGGAATATTAGGAGTTATTGTCTTCATTATATCCTGGAAGACTCCTGGAGAAATATTTAATACTAAAGTATTAAAAACTTTTATCATCATAGTATGAAGCAGAGTAATGTTTAAAGCTGTCATAGCAAATTAAGAACACTGAAGCAATTGCTGATGAGAGACGAGTGTGATATGGCATTAAAGCAGCTGAGCTTTTATTATGCCACAGTTGACCTCGTGATCGTACCATACCATGATGCTATACTACATACATTTTAGAGTTCTGTTATAATGCTGTTCTGTGCAGTCTAATAAGACACAAAACATATTAAAGCATCTTTGGTGTTTTCCTGTTTTCTATAAAACCAAGAAGAATTTAGGGGGTGTACAACATCATTAGCATGGCGACTCAGGACACACTCTGAAAATAATCTGCCCTGTAAAAACATTTTGCTGTCTTAATTTTTTCAGTTAAATAAAATGAACTTTTTTAGTCATCTTAACTTACATGAGTAAAACTTAGGTTAAACTTTGTATATCTTTAAATTTTTTATTTAAGTTTTACATTGGCTTAAAGGGATACTTCACCCAAAAGTTTAAATTGGCTCACTGTTTTCTAACCCTCAAGTGGTTCCAAACCTTTGAGTGTTTTTTTCTTCTGTTAAACACAAAAGAAGATAATGTGAAGAAAGCTGAAAATCCTGTAATTGCTGACTTATCAATGGTTACAGGATTAAAGGTGAGTCAATGATTACACAATTTTCAGTTTTGGGTGAACTATCCTTTTAAGACGTATCCCTAGTCTCCTTTCCTACAGGTTCCTGAGTGAAATGATCTGAGTAGAACAAGAAAAATGAGCTCAATATCAAAACACCACAACAAGCAAAATAACCATTAAGGTAACAGTATCAGTTCCACCCCCGATATGAAAATAATGTTGGTTTACCCATAAGGAGAGCTTAAATCAAATGTCTGAACATGTACTATTGCCAAATCTTCCTCAGCAACACAAACACATGCACACCTCTCCAACCCTCCCCCTTTCTGCTGGATTGCCTTAGGCAGAATGATTAATTTGTGGCTATTGATTTCTCTTCCTGAGCCGAAAGAGCAACCAAGGGGGCACATATAGTCTGTGTGCATGTATACGTAAGAGATGGACAGAGTGATGGACAAGTTTAAGATACAGTAGTGTGTGTAAGATGTGCAGGTAAATGAGAAGACCTTAAAGGAACACTCCACTTTTTTTGCAAAAAAACAAAACATTTTACAAGTCCCCTAGAGTTAAGCATTTAGGTTCCACCATTTTTTAATCCATTCAGCCAATTTCTGGGTCTAGCGGGAGTACTTTTAGCTTAGCTTAGCATAGATCATCGAATCAGATAAGACCATTAGCATCTCACTCAAAAATGACCAAAAAGTTTAATTATTTTCCTATTTAAAGCTTGACTCTTCTGTAGTTACATCGTTTATAAGACCGACGGAATGAAAAGTTGCTATTTTCTATGTGCCTATAGGAACTATGCTTTCATTCCCGCATAATAATCAAGGAGCTTGATTATTAATCTAGTACACAATGTAACTACAGAAGAGTCAAGCTAGAAAATTGGAAATAATGAGAGGCAAACTCATAATTCTGAAAAGAAACTCACAGTTCTAAGATGATAACTGAGGTGATAGGTGTGAGATGATAACATTAAATTGCACTCACAATTTCAAGAAGAAAGGTCCCAATTGTGAGATTGACAAAAAAATATTTTTAGGTGACAGTTTTAACTGCACCAGACTTCATTCCTTTCCTTTTATTTATTTATTTTTTAACACTGTATTTATTAATTTTAGTAGCTTTTAACATGTACAACAGAAATCAAAACCAAACATACAAAATAATATTGTTAATAAATAAAACAATAAAAATAGAAAAAGAAAAATACAAGAAATACATAAAAATAATGATAAAAATATACAAACATATAAGTAAATGCATGTACTTACACATACAATATAAAGGTACATCATATAACAACCATGGTATATCAATAGCACAGAGTTATACAGAGAAAAAATTTGTATCAGCTTCATTTAGGAAACCTACAAAGGGATCCCAAATTTTGAAAAACTTTTCAGGTTTTCTCAACTATATAAGTTAATTTTTCTAAAGCCAAACAATGAGACAATGAGACAAACCTTTCCTTTTAACTATATGTTGAACTTTTTTCGGCTTAGTCCCTTTATTAATCAGGGGTCGCCACAGTAGAATGAACCACCAACTTATCCAGCATATGTTTTACGCAGCAGATGCCCTTCCAGCTGCAATCCATCACTGGGAAACATCCATACACTATGGACAATTTAGCTTACCCAATTCACCAATAGCACTTGTCTTTTGACTTGTGGGGGAAGCCGGGAGGACCGGGAGGAAACCTACGCGAACACAGGGAGAACATGCAAACTCCACACAGAAATGCCAACTGATGTTCTCCCTGTGTTCACTGTGAGGCGACAGCGCTACTCTTTTCTTGTATATAATCTACATTGTCCTCACCTCTACCGTCATTTGAATGCTTTCTAGAACTGCATTCAGTAAAAAAGTACTTGTGGTGCTTAGAAACTGGTCGAAATGAGCCTGAATTATTAGACAGCTCACTAGGATTTGAAACGCAGCAGTAAAGTCTTCCAGCAAACGATGACAGAATATTCATTTTTTGATGAACTATCCCTTTAAGGAGTGTGGGAGCAGAAAGATTTAGACAAAGAGATGGAAGTGTTAGTTATGACGGTAGAAAGATGTGTATGGATGGGGTTGAAAAATGAACAGGAGGACAGGGAGATGAATGCATCCAGGATTTAGTGCACTGCTTCGCTGCAGTTTTTTTCCTCTGATCCCTAATGAAGAAAAAAGCCAATGGTTGCAGTCTGGATGCGTCAAACCACCTCCCCTGTGCCTCTCTTCCTTTTCTCCATGCTTACTTTCTCCGACTTCCTTTTATCCATACATATTTCCCTTCTGCACGCTCTCTTTCCCCAGCAGCTTTCCCTTTTCAGCATCTGGAAGTTCACTGAGTGCATATCATTTTCAGTTCTACAGTGAAAGAAAGTGAGCAAAACTACAGAAAAAAAACATCCCAAACTAGGCATGAATATGTGAGAAGCAAGATTTTCTGTAAACAGACTAGTTTCTAGTAAACAGACCAGGCTTCTATAGTTTTGTTGTTTTTAAGACTGTCGCTGTACATTTTTACAAAACTAACTACAGTAAATTTGATGTTTAAATAAGAAAACCATTTCCTATTGTGGAATGCACTTCATTTAACTAAATTATTTGAAAAGTGATAAATATCTGAATATAAAATAACCATAAATAATATAAGATTTTTATATTTATTTTCAATGTATTAGTATGTAAAAATTTATATGAAACATTATATTATTTGGGTTACATTTGGTAATATTAGTTAAATATATTTCATTTTAAGTATTTAATCATTTGAACGGAGATTTCAACATTTACTTTTATTTATTTTATTTATTAAAAAGAAAATATTTTTGAAAAAAGTGTTTGTTAATAATATTTAATGGACCTGATCTAACATTAACTAATAAAAAATAATTGTATGATTATTAATAATAATAATAATATTAATAATAATAATAATAAATTAAATAATATTAACAATAATAATAAAAACTTTATTATAATTTATTAATAATAATAACAATAATAATAATAATAATAATAATAATAATAATAATAATAATTATTATTATTATTATTATTATTAATAATAATAATAATAATAATAATAATAACAACAATAATAATAATAATAATAATTATTATTATTATTATTATTATTATTATTATTATTATTATTATTATTATTAACAAATGCCTCCATTGAGTAATTAACTAACAACAAGCTATTGTTTTTTATGTTGTTTAAACAATAAAAATGCAATCTAATTGAAAACCGAATAACTTATTGCAAGGCAGTATCATTATCTTAAAACTAATATACAGTACTTACTTAGTTGCTAATTTATAACTACCTAATCTGGCCTAATTTGAGGAATTTCTTTACTCAAATCAAGGAGGAAGAGGGAAAAAAATCTCACTGCTGTTGCATAAAGACGTGACACAACAATACCACTGATTAATCAGACAATTTCTGTGTTGTATAGCAGGTATAGATTTACATTGCAAAAAGCCGTCCCACATCTGCCCTGCATATGCTGCATTTCATCACAATTAATTTCCTCCACTACTACCAGTATTCCTGTTTTCTTTTCGTCATTATGGTGTGTCTCAATCTCTTCCTCCATCTCTCTTTCTTCGTGTCTGTCTGCTTTTTTTGCAGCCTTAATAGGCCGCTGCCGTTAAAGGTGTTAATTCATTCTCACACTCCTCCTCTTTCTTGCTGTTGCTATGAGCCTGTGACTTGTGATGCTGTCCTCTCGTCCCATCACTTCCTGATAGTGACACACAGCAGCTTGACGTCGCCGCTCTGCCATTGGTCGCCTCCAAACACAGAGACACAATGCCTAAGTCACGCAGAGACACACGCGCACACAAGCCGAGTATTGAGAAGCTGTCGTGCCAGAACCACCGCTGTGACCCTTAGAGCCTGTGTTCGTGTGTACGGCTTTGAGAGGATATGAAAGCCAAATAGAGAAAGATATGAACCCAGAAGGCTGCCAGTCACTTAAAGGGGACATATTACGCCCATTTTCATAAGATAATAGTTCTCTGGTGTCTCCAGAAAATCTCTTTAAAGTAAAAAAATAAAAAAGCTCAAAATAGCCCACAGATTTTTTATTATAGCATTATTCATTCATTTCACTTTTTGGCTTAGTCCCTTTATTAATCAGGGGTCGCCAGAGCAGAATGAACCGTCAACTTATCCAGCATATGTTTTATGCAGCGGATGCCCTTCCAGCTGCGCCTCATCACTGGGAATGACCCATACACACTCATTCACACACATACACTACGGATAATTTAGCTTACGCAATTCACCTATTGTCATGGCCACACACGGTTTATTTAGTGCGATGCAACCACAGCAGAGAGGTGAAACAGGTGAGTGGTGTGGCGGAGGGGAAGTTACCTCACACACAGTTCGTGAGGTAAGTTCATTACTTCGGCAAATACCAATATAACAAATGTCACTTCCCTGAATCAGGCGCTTTGTGTTTTGGTGAATGCCCATTGGTTTGAGGGTGGTAACCAGATGATAGACTGATGGTTGTGTCCAGAAATCGGAAGAACGGCCACCAGACCCTGGAGATGAACTGAGGCCCCCTGTCGGACACAATGTCTTCTGGGAGCCCGTAATTACGGAAGACGTGATTGAAAAGTGCTTTGGCCGTTTCGAGAGCTGTGGGAAGACCTTTGAGAGGGATTAGTTTACAGGGTTTAGAAAAGTGGTCTACCATGGTCTATAACCTTGTGAGGGAGGTAAATCTGTGGCGAAATCCACTCCGTGGTGTGTCCAGGGCCGACGGGGAATGGGCAGTGGTTGTAGTTTACCTTCAGGAATGCAATGAGGAGTAGTGGTAATGGCACAGACCGAGCATCCCTGGACATACTGGGTGACGTCCTTGGTCATGTTTGGCCACCAATACTTCTGTTGGAGGAGCAAGAGGGTTTGCCTGCTGCCAGGGTGTCCTGAGCCAAGGGAGGTGTGCATACTATCCAGTAGCTGAAGACGGTACCTGGTAGGTACGTAGGTGAGGCCCTGGGGCAGTTCAGGGGGTGCTGGCTCCTCGGAGGTGGCGGCGCGAAGCTCCTCGACTTGCCACAAAATGAGCACTGGGACAACAGAAGAGAGTAAAACAGGGTCAGGAGTGTCAACATTGGGATCCGATGAGTACATACATGAGAGGGCATCAGCTTTCAAGTTCTTATGACCAGGTTGATAGGTGATCTAGAAGTTGAACTGAGCAAAGAATAACGACCAGCGGACTTGACAAGCATTAAGGCGTTTAGCACTGCGGAGGTACTGGAGGTTTTTGTGGTCGGTTATGATGGTGAAGGGGAATTTGGCCCCTTTGAGCCAGTGCCACCACTGTTCGAGGACGAGTTTAATGGGCAGTAGCTCGCGATTACCAATGCCATAGTTCTGTTCGGCTGGAGTTATTTTCCTGGAATAGTACGCACATGGATGGAGAGCTTGGGGTTCACCAGACCATTGGGAGAGAATGGCACAGACTCCTGTATCAGCTGCATCCACTTCCAAGATGAATGGCAGTGTGGGATCTGGATGCCTGCAGACGGGTGCCACATTGAACTTCTGTTTAAGTAATTCGAAGGCTTGGTGGGCATTAGAGGTCCATGATAAACATGTTGTCCGCCTTTAAGAAGGGAGGTTAGAGGGGCCAAGAGGAGGCTGTAGTTCTTTATAAAACGCCGGTAAAAGTTGGCAAACCCAAGGAATCGTTGTAGTTCCTTCACCATCTTGGTTTCTTCCCGTTTAGACACGGCGTCAACCTTGCCGGCTTCCATGCTGACCCCCTCAGCAGAGATTACGTATCCGAGAAAAGAGATCGTGATTTTGTGGAATTCACACTTTTCTGCTTTAAGGAACAGTTGGTGCTCTCATAGGTGTTGGAGGACTTGTTGTATGTGGGAATGGTGTTCTGTCATATTCCGGGAGTAGATCAGGATATCGTCTATGTAGACAATGGTTAATCGGTGAAGAAAGTCTTTTGAAAGATTTTGTTTATGAAATTCTGGAAAATGGACGGACTGTTGGCTAGGCCATAGGGCATCACCTGATATTCGTAGTGGACAGTCAGGGTGATAAAGGAGGTCATCCATTTGTCCCCTTCCCAGATACAAATCAGATTATAGACGCTTTAGAGGTCAAGCTTACTGAAAACCCATGCTTCTCTGAGTTCCTTCAGGGCTGCTGGTACCAGTGGTAGTGGGTATGAAAACTTAATGGTGGCATCGTTTAGCACATGATAGTCTATGCATGGTTGTAATCCTCTATCCTTCTTGGTGATGAAAAAGAAACTAGAAGCTGCTGGCGATGTGGATGGTCTGCAAAGAGGGTGTAGATGGCTGGGATGATGACGGAGGAGGAGTGGGTAGGGTTTTCAACTGTGGTGGCGTAGACGGAGAGGAAATCCTGATGTGGTTTATGATCCGTTGGAGGAGATGTATAGCTGTGATCCTTGCATACAGCCCTCCATCTTAGGATTTTTCCTGTGCCCCAATTAATGTTGAGTTGGTGTTGCGCGAGCCAGGGTCTGCCTAGGATAACGTCCACATTCGCTCAGGTAAGAACCAGTAATATCAACTTCTCCTGATGATGGAGAGAGGATAGGAGGGTGACTTCTTTGTTCTGCCGGGATATTTTGCCATCGCCCAATGATGAGTTTTGGATGGTAGTTATTTGGAAGTGGGTTTCATTACTTAATGTGGGTATACAATGTTTGGTCATGTAATGCGATGAGATGAAGTTACCGGCTGCTCCAGAATCCACCAGTACATGTAGGGAGAGAGTACGAGAACCAACGATCAGTAGGTCTTTAATATGGGGTATGTGAGAAACGGTAGGAGTAAGTGCAACATTACTCACCATTGGACGAGGCGGACGAACAGGGCAGGCAGAGACGAGGTGAGATGCTTCCCCACAGTACAGACAAAGCCTGTTCCGGATTCGTCACTGTTGTTCCAAGGCTTTGAGATGATAGGAGTCTGTAGTCACGGGTTCGTCAGCAGTCTGTGTTCGCTCATCGTATGTGACCATTTGCTTACGAATCTGGGATTTAAGACCCTTTCGGTAAGCCGCTAGGAGAGCTATCTGATTCCAGCCGCTACTTGCGGCGAGTGTTCTAAAGTGCAGGGTGTAATTATAAATTAAGGCATTACCTTGCCGTAGTGTAATCAGTTCATCGTGCACAGAGAGGGGGGTAATTGAAACAGTGAATACCTCCCTAAAATGACTGGCTTGGCTTGATATGGCTTGGTATGATGTCATCAAAGGACTGCCGGCATACCAGAGAGCATCTGCCCACTTTTGGGCTCGGCCTGTAATATGGGAAATCATGAAAGCAATTTTAGAAATCTCATTGGGAAACTGGTGAGTATTAGCCTCAATGTGGAGGGAGCACTGCAGAATGAAGCCATTGCAAGTGCTCAGCTCGCCGGAATAATTCATCGGTCGAGAGAGGAGCGTGCTCGTGATGGAAGCGGGCTTAGCGCCGGCACCCAGGGGGGTGGAAGGCAAGGTTTGCCTGAGAGAGTGCACCATGCCGGCGAATGGATCCGGAAAGACTCCTGTCCTAGCAGCACTAGCTTCCATCAGCCACTATAGTGTTTTGCGGGGCTGGAATCCTGTCACGGCCACACAAAGGAGACAAAGCAGGAATTACTTCAAGGGTTTATTTAGTGCGATGCAACCACAGCAGAGAGGTGAAACAGGTGAGTGGTGTGGCGGAGGTGAAAGCTAGCTCACACACATTTCGTGAGGTAAGTTCAGTTCTTCGGCAAACACCAATATAACAAATGTCACTTCCCTGAATCAGGCGCTTTGCATCCACAGGAGGATAAGGACATCCACAGAGGAGCACAGGAGAAATCGGCACAGCAAGTAGAAGGATCGTGAAGGAGAACCATCCGACTTTGTTTCCAGCCGGTGAGTGAATGACGGAGTGAATGATGTGAGTATATATAGTGAGTGGGTGATTGCAGGTGCAGGTGCAGGTGATTAGTAGTCTGGTGAGGGTTCACTGTGGTAGATGTTGACTAAGTGCGGTGACTGGGACTGGGATACCTATAGTGCATGTCTTTGGACTTGTGTGGGAAACCTGATCACCCGGAGGAAACCCACGCGAACACGGGGAGAACATGCAAAATCCACACAGAAAGGCCAACTGACCCAGCCGAGACTCAAACCAGCAACCTTCTTGCTATGAGGTGACAGCGCTACCCACTGCGCCACCGCACCACCCCCTATTATAGCATTATTATAACAAAAACATGACACTTGTGCGTGTGTCCCTTTAAATGCAAATGAGCCGCTGCTTTCCAGAAGAGGGTGGAGCTTTTACACACTGTTCTGATACTCCAGAAACAACAATACAAGCAAATCTCACACAATCAGCCAAAATGTCAGCAATTAGTAGCGAATTAAAGCCTTATAATAGCTAAAACTCCTAGAATGAACCAGGATGTTTCTGAAGGGTTAGTGGACACATTTATGTAGTTTTTGCTGTAAATGTTTATGTAGTTTTTGTAGTAAAGTTGATTCAACTCAATATGTTACTGCAATGTATTCTGATGTATTGGCTTTGCAAAGAAACATTACAATATTATCACAGTTTCTTTATCCTTACAGTAAAACTAAAAAGTCTGTCATTTCCACAATTGCATAATAAATGCACATTTATGAATTGTGCTGACAGTGGGTGTTTTCAGTCTCACTTACAGAATTCAGTTAGAGACAATGGTAGCTTTAGCCATATTAGCCACGCAGCTTGTTAAGAAACATATTAAGATTCTCAATATTTTTTACATACTTTTATTAAATTAAGTTTTGACTCATCCTTCAAAAACAGTATTGAACTGACACTCACCGGTCCTGCAAAAAATGTTGTTTAGACCAAATATTAGTGCTGGGCAAAGATTAAACGTGATTAAAAGGAAAGTTTGATTATTTTTATATATAAATACACACATACATGGATATATTTGAGAAAATGTATATTTATATTTAGATATAAAATATGTATATGATACAAATTATGCATGTATATGATGCAATTTATATAACTGCATGTATCTCTTTATTAACATTCTTCGGCACATTTCACTAAAAAATGAAATACAACCACAATTTCCTCTATAGCTCAGATGTTTAGAATCTCTGGAAATACATGTACTGTATGTTAGAGCATCTAATACAATACTTAAAAAGAATACATAAAAATGTTAGATATTTTATGATATTGTACGTCTTCTTTAATGCTGAACATCTCACTAATTTTCTGTGTTTGATCAGAAAAGGATTGATCCAAACGTCTCATTGCTACTAACCCTAAAAACCATGATGTCACTGAGGCAGCAGTTCACTTAGCTTTAGCTGTGGTCACTCGAGGGCCCCAGGGATCGGCCGGTGGAGCTGTGTGTGATCTCAACGTAATTCAGCTGATTAATTGCTTTAATTAGGCTCACACAGTGCTGAGCAGGGATGCATTGCGTGTGCAGCAGAGGAAGCAGTGTGGACAGTCAGAGGTCAGTGTCCCTGGACCCTCTTTTTTCCCTTTGACTTCCTATTTGTCTCACAGCACAGATTGACAGAGGCCTTTCAGAATGATCTAGATTCAGCTTCACTAGCAGCACAAAATGAAACTCATTAAGAAAAATAATGACTGTTTCTGGACAGGTTTATAACATTCTAACTAAGCAGTGTTGTCAAGCCAGAGGTTGAGGTGGTGTTGTCGGACAAGCAGTAATATGTATTCATTTTCTTCATTGAGATATTTATATGTAAAGCTGTAAAACTGTAGTGTGGCCCACTGTTTGAACATGTTCAGATAATAAAAAGTTGTTAACCTACCTCAGTCGAAGTGAACTACACTCTAAAAAATGGTGGGTTGCTTTAATTCAAATTTGGGTCAATTATGCACAAATCTGTTGGAGTAAAAATGTAAATTTAAATAATGTTTATTTCTGGATTTACTGGATTTATTAGACATTGGTTTGAGTAAAATGTTAGTATTTATTTTATTATATAATGAACATTTCTTCCAAATTTCACATGAAGATATTGCCATTTTAAATAATACTTAAATGACTTTTGATTGAAAATTAGGGTTATTCCACCCAATATATTGATTACTTAACTCTTCTGAAGTTAATTCATGGTATTGTGTTGTCTAAAAATAAATATATTTTGTTGTTTCATGCCAAATTAATAAATGTGTATTTTAAAGTTGGATGCTAAATGCTATCAGTAGTTTACACAATAAAACAAAGATGTTATTTTAAACAAACACAAAACCATAAAAATGCAAATCCCAAGATTTTTTCCAGAGCTGTATACTATCTGTAACCTTTAAGAGAGATTCACCAATCATAACAGCAATTTGTAATTTAGTAATCAAGTAATTTGTCAATAACTATATGAAATCTAAATATGTAAACAAATCTATAAATTTAACATATAGATGTACACATAAATATACACTACATTTACTCATTTAGCAGATGTATTTATGGATACATTTATTCAAAGCGATTTACAAGTAAACACTAAATATACCATTTCAAAGTTTGGGTTCAGAACTTTTTTTTTTCTTAAAAAAGATAAACGCAACTAATCAAAAGTTGCAATAAACACTTTAAAATGCACAAAACCCAAGTTAATTTATATTGCATATTATGCACCATCTCAACTATGGATAAAATGAAATGCTTTGGAAATGCCTGAGGAGAAAATGAATAGCACAATTACTTTTAAAACCAATGACAACCAAAGCGGGCAGTTACTATTGTGCCCTATACATCACAGCCACTGTGTTTATACTCTTCAGCAAATCGCTGTACAAATGGCTTGCTTACAGCTGACTCTGCGGATTGGAGCACGATAGGAGAAAGTATTTTAACATGACACTCTTCATATTTTAGCTCCACTGTCTCTGTTCACTCCTGAGTGTGTGAATGCATTCACACATGCATACAAGCACTGTGAAGATTAGAGACTCCTTGTCCTGGAAAGCGATCTGACGATCTGAGAGAGTAAAGAGAAGCCATGCTGCTCTTCATTAAAAATTCATATTGTTCCTTATTACTCTAAGAAAAAAAACACAGGCAGACATACACACACGCTTTCCTGCTCACAGTTCAGATACTAGCTGAGATCTAAGATGGGCACATGAAAGTGGGAGAACAGAGGGCAAAAATGGCACAGCTGACAGGAAGTTCATCATCATCATCATCATCATCCCTGACCCAAACCGCATACTTATCTATGGGCACATCTGCACAAAGACATGATAACAGCAGTCTGTTTTGACACTTCGCACAACCTGTTCCTGAGATTATCTGCAGAAAATAAGCTCACCGTCAGCTCTTTTGTGAAGCGCTAATGTTTGTGTCCTGGCACAGGCAGAACCCTGCATTCGTTTTACACATGAATTATTTTGATTGAATTACGACACCAGGTGCACATCATTTTCCCCACTATAAACCCAGGACAGCCTCTGCTTTCAGAGTGACTAAATAAGTGTTTTTAGGACAAATGGAACGCAGATTTGGATATTTAAATGAGAGGTTTGATTTTTATTTGTATAGCTGACATTGGAATTAAGCAAACCCTGTTGATTCCCTTTATGCATGCTTCTTAAAGGGAAAGTGTGTTTTGGGTCAAAGAGGAGATGTTACATTTTGGTGTTCGGCATCAGATTAAATTGATGAAACATTAATGTTTCAAA
>CAIGQW010000272.1:13816176-13832439 GCA_903798125.1 Danio choprae
TCTTACTGTAAAACCTAGAGGTTTGAAAGACAGTTGCAAAGTAAACATATTTAAAATGACGAATTCCTTTAACACACTGTGCACAAACACAGGCATTCAAAACACACACACTAGAAAGATTCATTCACTGTCTGTGCTCCTTTCTCTCCAAAATGTATGAGCAACAAAAACATGTTTGTATACTCTTAATCATAGAGATGCAGACATCATTTACTACTGTTCTGATGGAAGTGGCTTCACTGTTTGTGGACTTTTTACTTTGTATACTTTGCTCTTTTAACATGGTAAAAAACTAAAGGGCATTCTGTTGTTTTAATTAAATAAACTATAATAATAGTTCAAGATATTAATCTATTACCTGTGTCTATGAAGACATTAATAACCAACATGGTTTAAAGAGTTAAAAAATTAAATGGGGGATTTCGATTAAATGAATAATTTTATAGTTCATTTGATTAAAACCACAGAATGTCCTTTATTTTGACTAAATATGGAGGTATGACAATATATGATTTAATGAAAAAAAAGCTTGTTAACTTTTTCAATGAAGCACCATACTTTGGTGGTTAAGCAGTGAGTTATATTGTTTAAAAGGAAACCCACACCGATCATACATATACCAACACATTAAAACCCCTCAAACACCTTAAAGGGATTTCACCAAAAAATGAAAATTGCATCCTCATTTATTCATCCTCCTCCTGTTCCAACCCAGTTTGAGTTTATATGTTTTGTTGAACACAAAAGAAGAAATTTGAAGAATGTGGGAAAGCAGCAGCCATTGACATCTACACTATTTTTGGTGTAAATAGTATCCTAATAAGATGTTAACTCAAACATGCTTGGAACAAGTGGAGGATGAGTAAATCATGACAGAATTTATATATATTTTTTAGATGAACTATACCTTTAATAGGTAATTTCGCATAATCAAACAGCACTTGCATTTTCCTCTAAAAACCTTTGGTCTAAAAACCTTTCTTGATTCTTGGGCTGAACACTGAAATGTACACTGTGCCTCAAGACTTTGGCTTCCCTGAGCTAGCCGGTCTTGTTGAATTCTCCCAGATGAAGTTGACAGTGGCAGTCTCCTGACAGCAGTATGTTTAGCCAACAGCACCATTTGCTGTGACTGGAGGCTTTGCCAGCACTGGTGCCTGATGTAAACACAGCCATCTGAGCGGCTCTGCTCAACAACAGCACTGCTTGGCCCCTTTGGACCCGGACCACCATACAAAGCATCCCTCCATAATTCACAGTGGCTCCCCGGATTGCAACTAAAATTGGATGTGAATTTCCAGCATAGAATTGGGTGTTATTACCCAAGAGAACAGGACAATATGTGACACAGAGAAGGGAGGAAAAAAAACACGATGAGGGAGGAGATACTCGTACCATCAGAATGAGACACAGGGCACCATTTACTTCCCATCAATAGTCTTCAAAGTCTCTAGCAGAGCTGGAATCAATACAGACACAATGTGGACCGTTATACCTGATCTCCCACTTAGAGAAAAGAGAGGAAAGATGAGTAAGATGACTATATATTTGTGGGAAACCTTATACTGTAGTGTATGTCTTGTAGTTTCGGTAATTCTGGACAAACAAATGTATCATTTGACTAACCGGCCAAAAATTTGAATTCTGTCATCATTTATTTATCTTTGTGGCACTTCAAGCCTGTACTTCTTGAAATGCAAATGACTATATTTTCCATGAAAACTACAAAGAAAGAAAAGATGCAATATTTGCATACAGATGTTAGAGTTTTCATTGAGATTCAATTGAGACAAAACTTTTGATTTATGTTTTTTTTTAATGAGGTCAATTGAAGCAATTCTGAAAAGTTGTGAAGTGAGTTCTGTTTTAATGTATCCACGTGTACACTTTTCATTTTTTAGAAATATCAATAGCACTTTTATTAAAACTGTATTTGTGGAAACCAATTAAAAACCAAATGAGGAATTGAATCTAAATCAGAGATTTTGAATTGGATTTAAGGATATCTGAATTGATATTCAGTAAATGCCACCAAAACTTTGAAATGCCATTTTATTTGTAGCGTTAGGGTTATGTCTTGCTTTGCTGAAAGTCCAGTTAATCAAAATGTAGAAAGGCATCATTCAAACTGCTTGAATAATAAGGATTAATTTTACAGCGCTTTCATAATTTTATCCTATAAGTTTTAGGATTTTTATAGAATGGAAAACACCTCTCAGATCTAATAACTTTGGAATGAATTTTTAGATGAACTGTCCCTTTAACATGGTCACATGGTTTCAAATGCAGGAGAGCACGGTGTAGCACAATGCATATATTTTAAAAGGCAACCAATAAAACACACTTAATGAGGCCTGCTCCTCTGCACTTAATAAACGAAAAAATATATTTCGCTGATGTTGTCCTTTGGGAATTTTTTTTTTCTTCATGGGAAGGAGCTGCACTTCGTCATCTCGTTGAAGCTAAAGACTATGCAACTTCGTTTGACATTACAAATCGCTTTCATTATTGCTTCTCTCCTCCAGCAGGTCTGCCTACTCATAAGCTGTTCAAAAACGTATGTCATATTGCTACACCACGGAGCATTAAACACTACCAGACTTTCATGTAATTCTGAATACAACGTATTCATGCAGAATCATGTATCAGGTTAAAGGAATAGTTTACCCAAAAATATGTTTTTTCTGACTATTTACTCACTCTCAAGTGGTTTCAAACCTTTATGGTTTAAATTTTTTTTCTGGTGAACACAAAAATAGATATGTTGAAGAATGTTGGAAACCTGTAAATATTCACATTCATAGTAGGAAAAACAAATACTATGAAAGTCAATAGTTACCAGTTTCCAATTACTAAAAAATCTACTTTTGTGTTCAACTCAAGGAAGGAACTCAAACAGGTTTGTGACAAGTGAAGGGAGATTAAATGATGACAGTTAAATTAAATTAAATTTTGAGTGAACTATCCCTTTAATTTATATTTGTGCTAGCTATTGCAACACTGCTAGGCATGACAACTGTGTGTGACTTCACAAAACACTTTCATTATTGCTTGTGTTCTCCAGCGGTTCTGCCTGTGCATTTGCTGTCCTCAGTCTGGAGCACAGCCGCAGAGGGGGGCGGATTTGGCCGTATGTTCCTGTCTGGATGGAGGAGCGTGACTGTCAGCACCTCAGCAGCTAGGTGTTAACCGTGGGTCTGCAGAGGTGGAAATATCTCAGTCAGTGGTGTAGTGGAGGTATATGCAGGGGTATCGTGTATACTTTTTCTATCAGTTGTTATAGCTTATAACCACATCTCATCTGATTTGCATCCTTGGTATTTTGAGGACATTCTAATGCTCTGATCACACAGAATGTTTTATATTTTTGCGTCGAGAGCCACCCTTTTCCATTGTTTTCTTAAGCAATTTGCCAGCTGTTTTTGCACCGTGCTTTTGTTGAGTTATGTGACAATAAGTCCTGTGTTTAAAATCCCATATCTAGGATACCTAAAGTTATGTTCTTTGACCCAAAAATATGAACGCCCATTTAGAAACCCTGAAAAATCAAAAAAAGTATTGTTATCTTGATAATAGTATATGCAATATCGAGAAGTATAATAAATTTAATTTGTTTTACGTGCCAAGCATGCATACGTTGTTTATTCAAATCTGACCAGATGCTGGCTTTACTATCTTCACCCCCACCTCTCCAGTAGTTGCTGTTATTGTAGGTGAACCTAGAGATAATAATTAAACACTAATGCTGGCAGGCAAGAGAGGAAAACGACAACAGCCAATAAGAATCAGAATTTCTGCCAAAATGTTCAGCCATTTATGGTGTTTTAAAGTCTAATGCGTTTTTTTATTATTAAATTATCTCAGAAAAAAAGATCTATTGCCTGTTTATTTTAGTATGATCGTTACATAAGTAAAGGATTTTTTTAAATTGCTGATAAAATATCGTAAGAAATATCATTATCGCAACTCGCAACAACATCGCATATCGCATATTTTCCCAGTGTCGTGTATGTTTATGTTTGCAGAATGCCCTTAAAATCTGTCATTGAAGGAGATATTATATATATGGTTCGAGCCTCGGCTGGGTCAGTTGGCGTTTCTGTGTGGAGTTTGCATGTTCTCCCCGTGTTGGCGTGGGTTTCCTCCGGGTGCTCCGGTTTCCCCCACAAGTCCAAAAACATGCGGTATAGGTGAATTGGGTAAGCTAAATTGTCCGTAGTGTATGAGTGTGAATGGGTGAGTATGGATGTTTCCCAGAGATGGGTTGCAGCTGGAAGGGCATCCGCTGCATAAAACATATGCTGGATAAGTTGGCGGTTCATTCCGCTGTGGCGACCCCAGATTAATAAAGGGACTAAGCCGAAATGAAAAAAAAAAAAAAATATATATATATATATATATATATATATAATACTGGCACTTACTCCATGCAAAGTGAGAGAATAATTGTTCAATTTACAAGTTATATGAGCTTAACTGTCATTCTACTACACAAGAGGATATACAGCTGAATAAATCATCATATCTCACAGGACCACAGTGCTACAGTACATACTAATAGAGAAATACAAAAATAGAACATAGTGGAGAGCTTAAGAAAATAAATATTTGAAACCTATAACCATCTGGGAGCTATATCTGACTATAAATATACTGTTACTAAATGGTCATACATGAGATTGACATAAATACTGATTGTATTTTGACATGACTTTGTGCAGAAGGGATATTTTAAGGCAGGCAGTCTGAAGACCAAGGTGATTAGTGCATCCCCAAGCATCTTTCCTGTTGAGTCTTTGTAAGTGTTTGTAAAAGAGTCTGGTGCATATGCAGCAAAAATAATGTGATACCACTCACCTGTGTGTGTCACACATAATAGTTAAAAAAAAAACATGAATGGGCTAAGGAATAGCAAAATTCATGGTTATATTAATATCAGTACTAGTTTTAAATGATATACATTTCTTGCTTTAAAGGTCTCTTGAAGTGCTTTGAAATGTGCATTTTTTTATTTGATGTTTGACGTAATTGCAATTGAAAAAAGAAGAGAGGATGGGACATATAGTAGCCCCTCCTTTTTGAAAGCCAATAGGGTTAAGTTTTTATTACATCTCTGCCAATAAGAGTGCTTGAGCTCAAGCGCATCGAATGAAAAGCAAATAAGAAGCGTTTTACCGTATTAGATACTAGAGAGCGTTTGATTGCTAAAGATTGGATGAAAAACTAAAGTATAAGGTGACGTGAAAATAAAATGTTGCTCCATTTAGGCGGAAGTGACAAACAAATCTTTAGACATTTTGTCACTGTTTTGGAGCACACTAGCTTATAGATATTCTAAAAACTAACAGACTGAATCTAACATCTAAAAACACTTTTAATTTCATGGTACCTTTAAAAATAAATAAACTGGGGGTATATTTTCAAAGTATACCCCCATCTCCAACTGCACCACCGATCTCCATCCATCCTCCACAGAGCCAGAGCCTCACCAACACCAACCAACAACACATACAGTATGCTCATTATGTGAGTACCGATGGCACGAAATAAGATCATGAATAAATGAATATGACTTTATGCATAGTAATGTTTAGGGACATCTTAATGGACTGTCAGAGTGTTGTCCTGTATGAAACATTACGCTTGAGGCCTGTAATACATCAGGACTGGAGCAAACACTAAGCAGCATGTGCTACGATATGATCTTCTCCAAGGTGAGACTCGCCCATAGGATAGGAAAGAGATCTCATTAATTTCTCAATTGACAGCGATAAGATTAAATGGCAATAAGAGAAAATGGAGAGCAAATGGAGTCCTCCGCTCCTTAAATTGCTCTCTTGAGGACAAGACGAGAAGTAATCTCACACGTGTGAGAAGACATTTCAATGTCACACGCTGTGTTGAGATTCTCATATGCATATTATAAATATATTTTTTCAAATAGTATATGTAAAGAGATCAAATGGAAAAAAATAATACATTAAGAGTATCTAAAATATTTTGTGTGTACATAGATATGGAGCACAAGCCCATGCACAAGCATTTTCTAAATCAATTTAAAATGTAATCAACAACATTATTAAATTATTATTATTATTTATAGAGTGCATTATAATTATAATTGATATAACAAAATATATATAGAAATTAAAACTTAGAAAGAATAAATTCCCCTACTTGCTGTTAGCATTTACACTGCTAGCATAATACCGGCATATCATATAAACACAGCAACTTTATAATGTGCTTTATTAGGGTTTCTGTCACATCTTTAGTTATTGCTGCCAATTGTTAGCATGCTCTCAGTTTAAAAAAGGTTCAGGAAGACATGTGCTGGGAAGAAACATACTCATTAAAGTAATTATTCCAGACAGGAGTTGAAGCACACTCTGTTTTTCCTTTATAAATGAAGAAATGTCAAACAAGAGAGATGACAGAAAATTAAAGAAATCTTAAAGAAAAATCAATTAAAAAAATATAACTGTGAGCTTATTCAAGAAATATCAAATTACCCATTTAAAGGGATAGTTAACCCTCAACGAATGCTCTTTACTCACACTCAAATGGTTCTTAACATTGTCTTCTGTTGAACACAAAACAAGATATCCTGAAGAATGTTGGGAAAAAGCAGCCATTGGTATCCATAAATAAATATGGAGGTCAATGGCTGTTTTTCCCTAACATTCTTCAGTATATCTTGCTTTGTGTTCAACTCAAACAGGTTTGGAACAAGAGGAGGATGAGTAAATCATGACAGAATTTTCATTTTTGGGTGAACTATCCCTTTAAATGTTTAGTAGTTAAAGACACTTCATATAAGTGGGGCTGCATATATAATTCAAACAAACAGTCATTGTAAAATTGTAATAATATAAGTCACAATATTACAGTTTTCTGTGTTTACTGATCAAATGAATACAGCTTTTGTGTGCATTAGAAACTTCTTTCAAAAACACACAAAATTGACCAACTGCACACATTTAAAAAGAAGTTTATTTAATGGCTATTTACATTGTGTCTACACCAGATTCAGCATTTGTTGTTTCAACTATAACCTGTCTACACTGAACGCAACAACAATAAAAAAGTTCCATATTCATTTGTCCTTCATGTTAGAATCAGGCCAAGCAAATGTGGTACAAGGCTTCAGTTTGCTTTTGGAGATTTGTTGCCCATGGCATACAAACAATTATAATTTGTTCTTACAGACTTTCTGTTTTCATCTGGAGTAGACACAGTGTTACTCTCTTTCAGTACTACATATACCTGTTGTATACCATCAATTCTCATTCTCCTTACAGTATATATGTGTATGTAAAAAGTGCATTTTTGTTTAAACATCTGAGGCAAAGCCGATTCTTGAAGAAGCACAACAAAATTTCCAGAGCCTTAAATGGGCATCATTTCTGTTTCCTTCCTGTTTTTCTTTCCCACTTTTAAAAAAAAAGTTCTGGCCTAATTTCAGCACACTTTATAAAAGACAAATTGAAATTCAAGCGTGCTCTGCGAGTCGATGGTATGTGGGTGTAGGTTGGGGTATCTGATCGCATCCCCTAACCTTAGTGATGCATGGTGTTTGGGTTCCTCTCTGACACAAAGCTAATGCGCTGTAATGGATTGCAAATGAACTGTGCCAAGGACACCACCAATTCATCACACCTGAGAGGCCTGCAGATTCCACCGCTGCTATCGGGGGAGAAACAGCAAAACGCTTTGACTTAAAATGAATGGAGCAGATATAGAGTTAATCAGCATTTATGGTGGGATTTCCTCTCGCTGCGTTAAATCTGCAAAATGGCTGCCAGAGAAGGGACTGAGGGGGATAAATGAATGATCCCTTTTAAACGTTATCGCAAAATTGGCCTAATGTCGACTGAACACTTTCTACAACAGTGGAATTGAGATCAATTCTTTGTAATTGGCCTTGTGTAGTATAATCGCAGACATTTTTTCACTACACGCAAGAGTACGTAGAGTTAGTTTCTGACTTACCACGGATGAAAACTCCACGTGTATGTTTCATGGCATGTTTAATAGCCTTACTGCATCTTTATCGAACATACTGAACAAATGTAATCATTATTTTCAATTAACTATGTGAGGTAGACAGAATCTCTTAAAGGGATAGTTCACCCCAAATTGTAAATCGGTTCATTTAGCCACCCTTTGGCCAAAAGTATTTTCTTCTTCAGTAGAGCATTCAAGAAGAATTTTAGCTGAACTGTGGTCCTTGATAATTAAAGTTAATGCAAGTTGCTCTATTCCAGGAAACATTTAGATCAAGGGTCAACACATTCAGTCCTGGAGGGCCGGTGTCCTGCATAGTTTAACTCAAACCCTAGTCAAACACACCCGAACATGCTAATCAAAGTCTAACTAGGTATGCTTAAAGCCAATTGAAGGAAAATAACTGAAATAACTAGCCTAAAAAGCATAATGCTAACACTGCATACAGCAGGAAAGGAGATTAAAAGCTGCTATGTGATTGGCTAAGATGTGCTTTACATGACCAAATTAGTGTTACAGATTTTTCAGTGTAAGTAATACAGACCTTTTATTGTCCCCCATATTAAGACATTTTCTGGTATATTTGAAACTTCCAAGCAGATGTGTATGGATTTAAAATAAGTGGGCACTAATTGTAAAGCAAAATGTGATTGGTTGGACTGAGACCGTGCCACAGTTGGTTGCGCCACATGGCTGGTGTATGATTGATACAGTACAAGGGGGTGGAAATGTTTTAAATGTCTCAGAATTGAAATTCACAGGGAGCTATCAATGTGTACAATAGAAATATATTAGTAATTTATTTTTATTTAATGCTCAATTGATACATACATGAATTTAATTAATGTCTGTGAAACTGATTTATTTTTTGGATCTCATTAATTTATTTTATGAATATGCTTTTTTTTTTTTTCAATCGCTTTTCAATGCTTTGTGGATCCTAATATATTTATTTGGAATCACGCAATGATTCCCATAGGTGTGCTGAGGCTAAATGGAGTTAAATCTGGCCCTCCAGGACCAAGTTGGTGGCGTTAAAATAGTTCTCATATTTTAAAAATGACCAGTAAAACATACATATATTTCATACATTTATATTCCAAGTCTTCTGAAGTAAAAATCATCATATCAGAATGATCTCTGAAGGATCACGTGGCACTGAATACTGGTGTGATGCCTGCTGAAACTCCACATGAATAAGTGAAGTTTCACAAACTAATTTCGAGAGGAGCACGTGATATGATTGATCGCAGCTGGTCTCTCATCAGTAATCACTAGTAAGCCAATCAGATTAATACAAACTCCCTATAAGTAGACTGTCAAAAAACTACTCTCTTATCTTTGTTTTTTGAAGAAACCCCCCATCCACCCCATCTCCTCCTTTTCCTCCTTTACCAGGGGGAGCTCTCGAGAACTATTTGATCTTGTACCCCCTTATATGCTTATTTACCAGGGGGAGCTCTTGAGAACTATCTGATCTCGTACCCCCTTATATGCTTATTTACCAGGCGGGAGCCCTGGGCTCAATTATCTCCGAGCTCAGGCTTCTCTCCCGGGACAGCATGCCAAACCTGCTATTATTATCAAGCAATATCTAAGTGTGAACTCTTGAAATTACATTTAAAATAGAAAGCTTTATTTTAAACTGTAATAACATTTCCCAGTATAAATAAACACATTTGAGTATATCCTCACAAATAAAAAGTAAAATAAAATTTTAAATACAAAGTTTATTGCTGCACAAGGCTGTAAAGTATAGTTTAGTATAGTACATGGAATAGCCTTATCCACAAGTCTATGATATTTTTAGTCAGCTAAATCTGATTCTGACTTTAAATGTATAGAAAACATACACATGAAACTTTTGCTTTTGTGTCTCACAAAAGAAAAAAACAATAACGTGGATAAATGGAATATACCTCAAAATGTTTTTAATCCCAATCCATTTAGACCATTATATACGACATTATGTCATGTCCTTTTAGCTTAACCTACATCTGTTTATCTCCTACATTCATTCAGCCATTATCAGTGAAGATACACTGATCCACGAGTCTGTCCCCCACACACACAGATTCCGGAAGTGCCCTATATTGATCGGTTTCCTGGGTCAAAGTGCAAAAAAACACACTGCACATCAGGACCACAACAAAACCGTGTGCCTCTAATTCCCCCAATAATTTGCTCTGACCTGACTGAAGGAAGTCTAAATGGCACTCCTCCTCATTACAGTTACATTTTTGAGCCTTTTTCTCACACCATATACAGTTTATTACCAAGACTCTGATCATTTCACCATCTGTTACTGTTTGCGATGAGAGAATAGAAGCCAAATGAATGCAGAACAGCTCCTAAGTGCAGATGTGCATCCTCAGTAAGGGTCAACCGAGTGGGGAGACAGAATCTCCAGAATAGCCCGAGTACTCCTACATGCACACCTGCCAACATTCAGGTAGGAGAAAGAGAGGAAAGCAAGCGATGGCGGAGAGAGCAGGCGAGAAATGAGATATGGAACAGACTGTTCTGTTGCACTCTGATCACCGCAGTCACATTCAACCTGCTTTCAAAGCTGAATCAGAATGAGGATGATTCAAGTGGTATTCCACTCGGGCCGTCTCCCAATCCAATATTAATAATGCCCCTGAGACCCTCATTATGTTCCCTCCTGTCTGAGCGGCACAGGAGAGTTTTGTCCTCTGATTCTGGCAGAGGTTGTCTAGATGTCGCAAAAATAAAAAAAGAGGGGAGAGAGATCTGTGGTTTGGACTGCGTGCCCTGCATTTGAGGAGTTCAAAATGAGTCCGGTCTTGCCAGTACATTAGCTCTAAATAAGATCATTATTCTTCAAAACAAATGGCTTCTGTCATTATTTAAATGGACAGTGCACCTAAAAAATTAAACTTCTATTATCATTTACTCAGCCTCGTGTCTTTTAAAACCCATATACGTTTCTTTGATCTTTGCACTTTTTTTTATCAACATGAAATTTAATAAATGTGTCATATAGACACTTTCATAATGTCTTTTTGTTGAAAATCATATATTTGGCACTTTGAACTTTGAACCCTTCCTTAAGAATTTACAAACTGTCATTTTTACAAGTTACAGGCACATTCATTCATTCATTTTCTTTTCAGCTTAGTCCCTTTATTAATCTGGGGTCGCCACAGCGGAATGTACTGCCAACTTATCCAGCATATGTTTTACGCAACGGATGCCCTTCCAGCTGCAACCCATCACTGGGAAACATCCATACACACTCATTCACTATGGACAATTTAGCTTACCCAATTCACCTATACCGCACGTCTTTGGACTTGTGGGGGAAACCGGAGCACCCAGAGGAAATCCACGCGAACACGGGGAGAACATGCAAACTCCACACAGTAATGCCAACTGACCCAGCCGAGGCCCGAACCAGTGATCTTCTTGCTGTGAGGCGATTGTGCTACCCACTGCGCCACCGCATTGCCCCAGTTACAGGCACAATATTATTGTTTTTTTTTTTAAATCAAAAGTACATTTATGTAAGTCAATAAAGTTATCTGTAAAATATTTCAACCATGGCTTAAAAACCCAGAAAATCAAGTCAATTTTTTTTTTTACACAGCAGTGTACTAAAAATACACTGAAATTTGCATACAAAGAGTTCTTAAATCAATCCACATTCACACTGATTCAGAAAAGTTGTATTATGGCTGCCAGGTCAGTCAAGATAGTCCTGTAGTTCGGCTCTGTATTTTGGCTGTCAAGTACATGCGCATAGAACAGGGGCGTCAAACTCATTTTATCTTAATAGCTAAATCAGAGAAAAAGTCAACCAAAATAGTACAGACTTTTGTTAATTTTTTATTTGCTCACAAATCACAATTGGATAATTGTTAGCTGTACTGTACTTTACAAGAAGACCGGACATTTTTTTTCTTCCAAAAACATGACATTTTTAGGTGAATATTATTGACACAATATAGATTTAATAAAAATGTATAATAAATATGACGCCTCACAGTGGCGCAGTGGGTAGCACGTTCGCCTCACAGCAAGAAGGTCGCTGATCGCTGGTTCGAGCCTCGGCTGGGTCAGTTGGCGTTTCTGTGTTCTCCCTGTGTTGGCGTGGGTTTCCTCCGGGTGCTCCGGTTTCCCCCACAAGTCCAAAGACATGCGGTATAGGTGAATTGGGTAAGCTAAAATTGTCCGTAGTGCATGAGTGTGAATGGGTGTGTATGGATGTTTCCCAGAGATGGGTTGCAGCTGGAAGGGCATCTGCTGCGTAAAACATATGCTGGATAAGTTGGCGGTTCATTCCGCTGTGGCGACCCCAGATTAGTAAAGGGACTAAGCCGAAATGAAAATGAATGAATGAATGAATAAATATGACCCTAAAACGACTAGTAGGTGGTGGCAGGAATCTGTTGTAAAAGGCAATTTCCTGACTCATCAAACATTAGTTTCAATGATTCATTCAACACAGTTAATTCATTGAAATGTAAAGCAAGTGACTAGCTTTACCAATGGATCATTTAATTATTGACTCAAATGATTTGTTCAAAAGATTCAGATTCAGGAAGGACCATAGTGTTGTTATAGAGACACACACATATTCTGCTCTGGTTTTATTTGGAACAATCTTAAAATTGAAAAAGAGACATTGTGTTTAAAATGCAAATCTCCTAATAGAGATTATTATTTGTCTGTTGTAAAACTGTTCATTTAAAAATCTTTTCATTTGAAAATGACTCTTGCTGATGTGATACTTATCTGTATTTAAATCTAATTATAAAAACAACAACTCATACAGGACTTTTTCTCCCTCCGTGCCTTGAATAATCTCATAATGCATTTTGAATAGGCTTATCATGCCTGCACTTTGGTAAAACAGCAATTACTATATTCATTAATATTATCAGACATTATTATTGCAGATATTATAATGCACACTCCTAGCTCCTTTGCACTTTTCAAATTAAATGAAATTACACTATAATGATTACACTTTATTTTTCAGGAGAAAAAAAACATATGCATGACACCCCATTTACAGAATAAATGAAGAGTTCAGATGCAAAAACCTCTAAATGCCATCTGAAATTTTCCTCTAAAATGAGCATTTTTATCAGGATCTTGTGTGTAGGTTCAGTAATATCACATTTATGGCAAATATATATATATCTAATATATATTTATAATATGTATGCACATGACGTAGCCAAATTCATGGTTTTATCATTTACACTATGATAATAGTGTTTAAAAGTTTAAAACTTAATTTTTGATGTGAGAGTTCTGTCATTTACTCACCCTCTAACTGTTTTAAACCCATTTGAGTTTCTTTCTTCCGTTGAACAAAAAAAAGATATTTTGAAGAATGTTGGAAACTACCAGCCATTGACTTTCAAAGTATTTTTTTCCTTATTATGGATGTCAACGGTTGCTGGTTTCCAACATTCTTTAAAATATCTTCTTTTGTTTTCAACAACAACGACAAAAAGATTTTATAAAGGCTTTGTACCACATGAGGTTGAGTAAATGATAAGTACATTTTGTGGGCAAATTATCCTTTACATGTCACCGCTGTACAGCTACACATGAACCCTAATATCTCCAACTCAAAACAATCAGAATAACACTTCTTATATGTTAACCTGACAGACTGTTTGACAGTCTATAAACTGGCTTCCAGTGTGTTTTTCCTTACTGTTCATCACATCACTGTTGTTTAAGATAAGTGCATCAAAGTATTGAAGTGTTACACATACAGAGAGAGAGAGAGAGAGAGAGAGAGAGAGAGAGAGAGAGAGAGAGAAAGAGAGAGAGAAAAGCCACAGTGGGCATACCAAAAAAGAAAAAAAAAAAGAAAAGTTATATCTATTTGGTAAGTGTACAGCTGAACTGAGAGGATTATTGTGAAGCATGTCGCCTATGTGAGCAAACTAAGCATGCAGTAGTGCTGTAATACTGCATAATGCCACTCTGGGCCTGGGTCATTAGCTGGGCAGATACATGCCAGGCTGGTAATCCTTATCAGATCAGTTTATGAGAGTAATCCGTCTCTACATCAGTGCCAGACTCACACGGCTTGTCTGTCTATATCACACATACATTAAAAAAAGACAATTTTAATGTATGTGTTTAAAACAAAAAGTCTCACACATGACTTGGAATTTCTGTTACACAGCCTTTCCAAGATGTAATTCACAATGGTTCAGTCGACCTGGATGATCGCCGGGTACGAGACCTCACGCACAATTGCTTACAAAGAGCAGATTTGTGAGTAGGAACCAGCGAGAGGTGAGAAAAACGCAAGAGTATTTTTCACCCCTCCTGCTGAGACGGCGCGGGCAATCTCCACAAACACACACACACACTCCGGCCACATATGAATAGGAAAAAAAAACATGTGCAGGAAGTCCATTCATTAAAGAAGCCTCCCCTGCGGTGCCGAAAAATATTCTCAAAGTGTTCAATGGAAGGATCTGTCTTCTTAAGAAAGTTGCTGTCACAGAGATTGGGAATGATAAGTGTTGGCTGTGCGAGGAATATAACTGCGGCTGCTTTGTCACTGTACTTTGCTGTGCTGTTTCTGCGCTCTCGCTGCGCTCTACCCTCACATCCATTGTTAGCATAATGAAGATTAATAACACAGATTACCTGTAGTTCTGCTGAAGTACACTTGAGTCACTACGGTAATGGTGGCCCGCCCCAATTCAGGCTTGTGTTGCTTCATGGAGGTGTTTGCTCAAGTGTGCACGCGTGTGTTTGCAGAGTTGCAGTGTCATGCTGATTCACATTTGCTTCCACTCAGGACACTTTCTAATTTGCAGTGGTGCTGTAATGGCTCCGCGGGTGTCCAGAGTAAGACCTTAACAAGCTGTCATCTTTCACTGAGAGGTGAGATAACAGCAAGTGCATTGTGCTTTGCTTTTGTGTCGTAAAGAATTGTTTTTAAAAAAGACCTTCACCCTAATTATCTGGTTAGACACTTCTGGCTTTGAGATTGAGGATTAGGGGAATAAAACAATGTGGTGAGAATGTGGGGTGGCCATTAAAAGTATTTGGACATTCAAGTCTTGTTTAAAAGTTTATGAATTTCTGTAGATAATGATGATGTCAAAACAAGTGGTGTCTGCCAAGATGTTTTCTTTTTACTATTTCTCTAATTGGGCCTCACGGTGGCGCAGTGGATAGCACGTTCGCCTCACAGCAAGAAGGTCGCTGGTTCAGGCCTCGGCTGGGTCAGTTGGCGTTTCTGTGTGGAGTTTGCATGTTCTCCCCGTGTTGGCGTGGGTTTCCTCCGGGTGCTCCGGTTTCCCCCACAAGTCCAAAGACATGCGGTACAGGTGAATTGGGTAAGCTAAATTGTCCGTAGTGTATGAGTGTGAATGGGTGTGTATGGATGTTTCCCAGAGATGGGTTGCAGCTGGAAGGGCATCCGCTGCGTAAAACATATGCTGGATAAGTTGGCGGTTCATTCCGCTGTGGCGACCCCAGATTAATAAAGGGACTAAGCCGAAATGAAAATGAATGAATGAATATTTCTCTAATTATTTTTATTATTTATTGTAGATTTTTACGTTTATTTATGGTTATGAGTTGCATTATGGGATCTTGATCTCTGCTCTGTTGACTTTTGATCTTAAAATTGTAACTTTATGGTTGAACATAGTGACTTTTATTGACATTTTAGTAGTTTGACTGTACAGTATAAGAAAAAAAAACGATTAAGGTCTGTAAAGTAACAGAAAAGGTACTGGCAGTTAATTATCAGGTTTCTGTAGCAAATTCAGACAATATATCACTTCAAACTATTCAAAATGTCAATAAAGGTAACTTTTTCCAACTTTTTTAACACCAACAGTTGTTGGAGGAAGAATCAAGCTCTCATAATGCAATTTAAATAAATGAAGATATATAAAACATTTAATTTACAGATATTGTTTTACACTGTGTTTTTCACACTGGTAAACTACAGTTTACTACAGAGTAACGACAGGTGTAATTTGACAACAAATTTTTTGTTTACATGTATTCTATAATGTTCTTAAATTATACGTTTGCTGTTTATTTTTACTAAGTGCATCTTGGTTTTTATCTAATGATGCCTATATATTTTGAAGAGTGTCTTAAATGTTCAAGCACTTTTCTAAAACCATTGTAATTTTATTAGAAACAAAACAGATCTGCTGACAATAGAAACAAATGCAAATGAAATGCACACTGTAATATATATATATATATATATATATATATATATATATA
>CAIGQW010000272.1:13840626-13853719 GCA_903798125.1 Danio choprae
GTGTGTGTGTGTGTGAGTGTGTTTTCTGAGGTCTCCGTAAGTATACATAATTATGTGTATTCATATTGAATAAAATGTTTTCATATAAGCATGTTGCACTGTATTGCATTTTGCCCTGTGTGAAAACGTGTTTGCCCTTAAACCTAATAAATGGTTGGGCTACCCTTAGCAGCAACAACTGCAATCAAGTGTTTTCGATAACAGGTATTTTGTGGAGGTGTTTTGGCCCACATATTTGCAGAATTGTTGTAATTTAGCCACATTGGAGTGTTTTTGGGCATGAAACCACCTTTTTAAGGGTCATGCCACTGAATTGGATTCAGGTCAGGACATTGACTAGACCACTTCAAAGTCTTAATTTTGTTCTTCCGCCATTCAGAAGTGGACTTCCTGGTGTGCTTTGGATCATTATCCTGCTGCAGAACCCAAGTTTGATTCAGCTTAAGGTCACTAAAAGATGATCGGACATTCTTCTTCAGGATATTTTAGTACACAGCAGAATTCATGGTTCCATTTATCACAGTTTTCCAGGTCCTGAAGCAGCAAAACAACCCCAGGCCATCACACCACCACCACCACCACCACCACCACCACCACATTTTACTATTGGTATGGTGTTCTTTTTCTGAAATGAGGTGTTACTTTTATGCCACACATAATGGGACACACACCTTCCAAAAAGTTCAACTTTTGTCTCTTCAGTATTTTCTCAAACGTTTTAGGGCTCATCAGGATGTTTTCTGGTAAAATTGAGATTAGCCTTTATGTTATTTTTGCTCAGCAGTGGGTTTTTGTCTTGGAACTCTGCTAATTAACCCTTTTTTTGACAAATCTCTTTCTTATGAAGTCATGGACACTAACCTTAACTGAGACAAGTGAGGCCTGCGGTTCTTTGGATGTTGTTGTGGGATAGTGTGTGATCTCTTGGATGAGTTGTTCCTGCCTCTTGGAATAAACTTGCCCAAACTGTTCCACGTTTTTGCCTTTTGTAGATAATTGCTCTGACTGTGGTTTGCTGCAAACACTTTTTCATACAGTGCTAAATAAGTTTTGGATTTTGGTTTCCCTTAATAATAAAAACCTTCATTTAAAAAACTGTTTACTTGTGTTATCTTTGACTAATATTTAAATTAGTTTGATGATCTGAAACATTAAAGAGTGACAAATATGCAATAAAAAAGAAAGAAAAGAAATCAGTATTAGTAATATATATATTTATATATATTATTCAGTTATATATATTATTCAGCACCCGTGTAAATTTCAAATATTTCCCAAATGATGTTAAGCAGAGCAAGGAAGTTTTCACAGTATTTCCTACAATATTTTTTTCTTCTGATTTGTTTTATTTCGGCTCAAATAAAAGCATTTTATGGTCAATATTATTAGCCCCCTCAAGCAATATTTTTTTCAATTGTTTACAGAAGTTATTGGTAAGTAGTGTTTAATTAGAAGTAATTAACTCACCTAGTTAACCTAATTAACCCAGTTAAGCCTTTAAATTGCACTTTAAGCCGAATATTAGTATCTTCAAAAATATCTTGTAAAACATTATAAAATATTATGTACTGTCATCATGGCAAAGATAAAAAAATAATCAGTTATTAGAAATTAATTATTAAAACTATTATAATTAAAAATGTGTTGAAAAAATACGTTATTTTTTTCTGTTAAAAAGAAATCCTGGAATAGGGCTAATAATTCAGGAAGGCTAATAATTCTAACTTTAGTTTTTATTCTAACTTTTAATATTTAGTCTTATATAAACATATAATTTCTGTTTAAATATTTTCTTTTGCAGCTTGCAAAAGTGTTATTTTAATACATTACACTCAATGCAGTATTTAATAGTATCACTGCTATCTGTACTTTTTTCTCTGGCTTATTTGCTATTTTTTTTCCACTTCATATTCTTAATTTCTGTATTCGTCACTCTGTTGCCCACATAATAAAGCATACACTTCTCTCCTCCCATCAGTTTTTCAATAGATCAATTATTTTATGAAAATAACCCACATCAGCAACATATCCACCAGTAAAAACACAAATAAGAAAAATGCTTATTTACTAATATGCACCAATTCCTTTAGGTGCAAAGCTGCATAGCATAGCACGTTATCATGCTAGAGTCCTCCTTTAGAGCCCTTTTAAGTTTCATGCATACAGCAACCAACTCTACCGCCCCCTTCTCCTGACCAAAGGACATGCTTAAAATTCTAGTCTGGTACAGCGCTGGACCACTCCGGATTCAAAGCGTAGACGACAGATGAGGAGAGCACACTGACAAATACAGAGAAGAAGGGGGACGGGAACATATAGGCTAGTAGATTTACTGAAGCAGGGAACTGGGCGTGTGATTTCACATTTGCTGAGAAAAATATATAGCATATAGGATGTGTATGCGTGGTTACAAGCATAAATAAAAAGCACATATTAATACATCGTAAAGCAATTGAAAAAGGCTATACAGTATACACTGACTTAGTGACATGCCAACAACATAATACTGAAATGCATTATGCACAGAAGTGGTGTTAGACCATGAGAAAGCATTGCAGACTGGCTGGTCTCCATCATTAGTCTCTGTGTGTTTGCCTACTCTGTTCCTGCACACTAATCCGGCCTCTATTAGCTGTGTCATGATCACTGGAATGAACAATGAGCAAACAGGACTCCTGGCTCCCGCCACTGAGCCTGACTGTGTGATCTACTGTGAATCAGCAGGGAATGGTTAAATCGACATATAAGTGAACGTGTATTTTAAAGCCGGAAACGTGCAATTGTATGATAGTAAGGCCAAAAATAAAAATTCTGTCATCGTTTACTCATCCTTTACTTGGTTCAAACCTTTGAGGGGTTTTTTCTTCTATAAAATACAAAAGATATTTTGAAGAATAGGGCAGCACGGTGGGCACGCTTTGGGTAGCACAATCGCCTCAAAGCAAGAATGTCGCTGGTTTGAGCCACGGCTGGGTCAGTTGGCATTTCTGTGTGGAGTTTGCATGTTCTCCCCGTGTTTGCGTGGGTTTCCTCCAGGTGCTCCGGTTTCCCCCACAAGTCCAAAGACATGCACTATAGGTGAATTGGGTAAGCTAAATTGTTCGTAGTGTATGAGTGTGAATGAGTGTGTATGGGTGTTTCACAGTGATGGGTTGCAGCTGGAAAGGCATCCGCTGCATAAAACATATGCTGGATAAGTTGGCCGTTCATTCCGCTGTGGCGACCCCAGATTAATAAAGGGACTAAGCTGAAAAGAAAGAAGAATTTTGAAGAAAGCTGTAAACCTGTAACCATTGACTTACACTGAGTTTTCTATGGAAGGTTTTCAGCTGTGTTCAAAAAATCTTGTTTTGTTTTCGACAGAAGAATGAAACTCATAAGGGTTTAGAACCATTGAGTAAATAGTGAGTAAGTTCATTTTTTGGGTGAACTATCCTTTTAATGCTGAAGCGTTTGGGTGTGTTGCATCAACCCTATATATTAAATCTCAGCCATGTTAGTGTTATGCAGAAATGTGCCTGTAGTAAACCTTTCAGGGTATTTTTACTGTGAAATATTACCTGGACTACCGCTGTGCCTATTATCAGTTTGCGGCAAACGTTTTGAAGTGCATAGAGTTTATTGTCAGAGGGTTTAAAGTGATACTGAAATTCAGCACTGCTCCATTATCCTTGAGCAAGGGGGGGGAGGGGTTGGCGTGATCATGTGGTTTCGAAACTGATGCTGAAACGACAGCAACTCCTGCTGGTTTCAGGGCTTAATCGTACATGGAAAACTGGAGAATTTATTCTCTATGATTGAGGAGAGCGAGAGAGCATGTGTGTGTCAGAGGTATGAACTTCCTACATAGACCTTTAATGTCAGCTAAACATTAGCATGTAAAAGACCACCGCTAATCAACTGCTTGTTAAAACACCCCTTGAGCATTGGCTTAAGCAATGCTTAAAGTGAATTGTGCTTTGCAGAATAGAGAGAATGGAAACGCAGGATAAGGTAGTTCTTTGAACTGCCTCCTTTTTTGTGGTTTCATTAATTGCATGTGATTATGCGGAGTCTCTTGGTAAAATTCGCCTCAGGGCACACACTCTGGGGTAGACATTATTTCCCTCTGCTGAAGGTCCCGAAAATAATTGATACAATGGTTTGAATACATTTTACGTTTGTGTTGCAGCTTGCATTCGACACAGGAGTGCTTGGTGTCATGTATTTAATACAATACACGTATTGGAAATGCAGGTTTTGGTTAACTAAATGGCAATAAAAAACAGTAGTAGCAGCTTACATGAACTCTATATAGGGAGGCACGATGGCTCAATGGTTAGCACTGTCGCCTCACAGCAGGAAGCTGCTGGTTCGAGTCCCGGCTAGGCCAGTTGGCATGTCTGTGTGGAGTTTGCATGTTCTCCCTGTGTTCGCATGGGTTTCCTCCATGTGCTCCGGTTTCCCACAGTTCACACACATTCGCTATAGGTGAATTGGATGAACTAAAATTCGACATAGTGTATGAGTGTGTGTGTGAATGTGAGAGTGTATGGGTGTTTCCCAGTACTGGGTTGCAACTGGAAAACCTATGCTGGACATATCCGCTGCGTAAAACATATGCTGGAATAGTTGGAAGCTCGTTCTGCTATGGTGAAGCCTGATAAATAAGGTACTAAGCTGAAGAAAAATGAATGAATGAACTTTATATGAAAAAAAATGTGCAAGGGACTTTCTATCGAAAGTGTTCTGTAATCACATTCTTTCATATCACAAAATAAAATAAAAAAATGTTTACTGATTCTCTTTTACTTTTATTTGCTTTGCCTTTTTATTCAGCTTCACTTTGTTTTGTTTTGTTTTTCCATTTTATTTAGTTTTGCTGTGTTCAACTTTGATTTTATTTTTGCTGTTTTGTTTTGCTGTTTTGTTACAAACACAGAAAATACCTTATTTAGATTTTATGCCAATTTTCTGTATGTTGTTTTTGGCTTGTTCTGTATATTTGTATTGCATACAATTCATCTGAATTTGACCATAATTAGAAGGGGAATCATTGATGTGAAACAGCACAACCTGAATTCCATGCTATGGCAGTACATTAAGTGCATGCCTCCATCAACAGGCTGCACTTGCTGTCTATAAGTCGTTGGCTTGCATATCGACAACAGCTACAGAGGGCACAGCAGGTGCATGACTATGACAGCAATGCCCTGCAGCAGTTCTTCATGTATTTGCATTGCAACATAACATGTTTTATTCTTTTCCTTTTGAAAACAAATGAATACAAATCATATGCTAAAAGAACACTGCAGACAAATGACTTTTCTTGTCATTGGAGGATTGCAGAGAGGTGATACACTGCTCTGGATGAGGAAGCCACTGTATTGCCTGAGGGGTAACACCAACATACAACTCAGTGTATGACTGCATTTGACAGCCACACATTTCTGATTTACAATCTGCCTTCACCAATTCAGCTCCTATTTTGGTGCTTGTACCCAGACACATTTGGACCTTAGCGATCTTCCCTCTAGCAAAGTATTTTGCGGTAACTGCTTCCCTTGACGTCAGTACAGTGTACTAGAACAGCCTCTTTTCATCTTATTAGGGGCAGAATTCAGCTGGATTAATAGGTGAAGTTTTTTTTTTCCATGCAAAGATTTGGTTCAGCTTAAGCTTTTAATAAAAAAAATCATTTCCTTTTTTTTGTACAGAAAAAATGTCCAGTGCATGATGTAATCTCCTTCTCCCTCCCTCGTTTTTCAAACCTCCGCACCCACCAGCCCCTCTTTCCTGCTCCCTGTTACCTTGTGTGTGAATCTCCATCCTGTTCTCAGGCTGGGGAGAACAGAGCTGAGGGAGAATCAATATGTTTTCAATTTGCAGCAGCGACTTGCTCCCTCGCATTCTAATTACAGCTTCTGCTCTTTCTAAGTCTCTCGGCAAGAGAACGCGGGAGAGAGACACCACACTGCCACCACTATTCACGGCATCTCTGAAACATCCAGCCGTAGGAGTAGTGGGTTTCAGCTATCATAGGATCATGCTGAATATGGGGTCATAACTGAATTATGCAATTATTAGCACTATGAATCAATCAGCAAATGAAAAATGCAAGACTTTTGTAGAAGCTAACACAGTTGCCTACTCGGTAGTCATTTTTGTTTAAACAGTGTTGAATTGCTTTTATCTACGAAACAACCAGCAATTCTCTAGCAACACCCTAGCAACCACATAGCAACCATTCAGAATAATGTTGCATACACCAACTGCATCCAAATTCTTCTCTGCATATTTTCTTTGTGGCCAGATAATCTCTTCAGGTTTAGTCACTTCAAAACATTTTGTATGTTATTCAGTCAGAGCAAAAAACCCGGATGCATTTCTCCTTATTAGGAATATTTATTTTTGTTTCTCCTATGAGTAGTGCATTTCTGTGCGAGAGCACCCTTTGGTGAATGATAATAAATTACATGTAAGTTTTTAACGCTTCACAAAGGCAGTGGATTTTGTGTCATATAATTGTATACATCTGGACCAGAGCAGACTGTGTGTGTGCACTGTGAGGGTTTGCATGACTTTAGACCCTTTCACACAGTGCCATAATACTGTGTCATACAATTACTGGAACTACTTCAGGTGTAAGTTAAAAAACATTTTTTCACAGTTGGCATTAAGAAGAATCACAGAAGTGTAGTCTGATTAATAAGCAGCAACTAAATGTGTCTGGACAGATGATTCAAATGGTTTTACTTACCTAAAAAGCACAAATGCATCTGATGCATCGCTATCAGAGTGTTCTGATTAGCCCAGAGTAGAAGTCTCACATTCACAGGTTCAAAACTTGTATGTTCTTATATCTACAATTTTTATTTTGTGTTCACTGCAAATTTCCAGATTTACTGGTAATGATACTACTCCTTCTGAAAATTTGCCAGAATTAATATTCCAGCATTTTTAAAAAGAGCCTGTTCACACATTATCTCTTTACAGCAATTTAGGACTGTACTGTAGGAAATATTTTCCTATTTATGTTTCTTACATATGTCCACACCCTTGAGATGAATGCTTGGTTACATGTGAATACGCAACTGATTTTAGCTGCATATTGTAGGGGACGGGACGAGACGCCTTATATAGCATAGAGTACTTGACTGGAAAGAATATCCAATGAGAAGCTGAAGTGCACAGTGATGTCATAAAATGTTCCATACTGGTGGAAGTGTGAAACTGCAAGATTTAAATGCTTAAATTTCACAAATCCATAAAATAAAAATTTGATGTATACATCACAGGAAGGCTGCACGGTGGCACAGTGGGTAGCACGATCGCCTCACAGCAAGAAGGTCGCTGGTTCAAGCCTCGGCTGGGTCAGTTGGCATTTCTGTGTGGAGTTTGCATGTTCTCCCCGTGTTGGCGTGGGTTTCCTCCGGGTGCTCCGGTTTTCCCCACAAGCCCAAAGACATGCGGTATAGGTGAATTGGGTAAGCTAAATTGTCCGTAGTGTATGAGTGTGAATGAGTGTATATGGATGCGTAAAACATATGCTGGATAAGTTGGTGGTTCATTCCACTGTGGCGACCCCAGATTAATAAAGGGACTAAGCCGAAAAGAAAATGAATGAATGAACATCACAGGAATGCCAAATAAATAACCGAATAAGAAGGATTGGACAATACTTGGCTCAGATACAACTATTTGAAAATCTGGATAAAAAAAAAAAAATCTAAATACTGAGAAAATGGCCCATGAATGGCTTAGCAATGCACATTACTAATTTGAAATTAAAATGTGATACATTTACAGTATAGGAAATTCACAAAACATCTTCACGGAACACAAGCTTTACTTAATGTTTTATATATTTTTTAACCCATACAATGTGTTTTTTCCTACTGCCCAAAATATATCCGTGCAACATAAAGGACTTTAAATATCATTGTTTTTGCCAGTACCAGTATATCACAACAACCCTAACTGAAACTCCTCTGAATATATAGGAAACATTGAACAATACCCTAGCAACAATGCAGCTCTTCAGAATATTGCACCTTAGCAACCACCTAGCAACCACTCAGGATGCATGAGAATAGAAGTAGAGCGTCTTGGCATTGTGGCAGTTCACATTTTCACCTGAAAAAAATTGGAAAAAAGTACAACTCTCTTCTTTAAGACTAGCTTATGTTGTATTTTTTCTCTCTCCAGTCTTCATCTAAGAAACCCACGCTGTCTACTGTTGATTCTTTGAACCACAGTGACAGCGAAAGAACAAACCAGCCCAACAAGGAATAAAGTTTCTTGTGGCGCTGCTGTGTGACTTGATCTGATTGAGAACAGTGGAACAAAGAAATAAAGCAAAGGTTTAAACCAAATTTACACAGGGACTCTGTTTCCATGGCAATGGCAGACATAACCTCACCCCTCCACATGCACACATACACACCCAGTGATAAATAACAGGTATTGCATGCCTCTTCATGTGCGCATCATAAAGCTCGCCTTGGCTAAAGATCTCTTCATTCTTGTACTTTAATCTCATTGACGCCCCAAGAGAGAATATCTTTATGGGTGTGCAGCGTGATTGTAAAAGTGTTTCATGGGGAGAATGATATAGCTTGTTTATAGTACTGCATAACACAAAGAATGGCATTTCAGGATAAATAACGCTTTGCAGTTTTCAGTTTTATCCTTCCTGCTGTCCTGTTCTTTTTGTAAGTTGACTAAATTGATTAAGCTGACCCCCACTGCTGCACAATATGCAGAAACATGAGGTTGGATGCTTGATAAAGCTTTTACGCTCTTGTCCATCTGCAACGCTGTCTCTGCTCTGAAACAAATGTGGACTTGCCATCATTTACCATCTGCCACGACGTAAAGATGAAACATCCTCAGTCTTCATTGTTACTGAAAAAAAAGGTGGCCCATCAACATTTTTGCAGAACTCAAAAACGCATCAATACACACAATTTGACAGGTATCCAGCTAAATCTTGAGGCAATGAAACAAAAACAATTTTTGTCCTTTTTTCACACAAATTATGCCTACAGTGTAGATTATTTATTATTATTATTATTATTATTATTATTATATGCCTGATTTTTAGTACAGTCAGTACTGTAACCTTTTTTTAAAATTATTTTGTTCTTTGTGCAAGCTTTGCCTTTGGTCAGCAAATAAAATATCAAAATTCAAATCAATAATTTGTGTAATGTTATTTTATTACATTATCTGGGTATCATAGGCTTGCGCTCTCGTGTTTCGTATAAACACAATGGCTGATACCTTGTTTCGGTTATATATTTATCAATAATATAATGAAAATGAAATCAGATGACTTCAGAACGAATACACTGTGTAATAAAAATCCATAAAATCTTGTGTACAAAACTGGCAGCTGTGTTTGGCAGATTTGTATGGTTAAAAATAAGGTACAAATATTTTTACATTTACAGTAAACTACTGTATTGCATTAGTTTATATATTAATTTATATGTTAACGTAATAGTAATTTACACACACTTACACTTTTTTTAATTGTTCATGAATTTCTGTTTTCTGTTGAACACAAAACAAGATATTCTGAAGAATGTTGGATAAGCCATTGACATGCATGCAGGAAGTCGGGAATATCTTCCTTTGTGTTCAACAGAAAACTGAAACTCAAACCGGTTTGGAACAAGTGAGGGAGATCAAAGTGATGACATCATTTTTATTTTAGAGTGAACTATCCCTTTAATACACAAAAGATTTGATGAATTAAACTATACATTGTATCTGTGCAGAGATCAAACACTCCCAGAAACAGTTGCAGGTGAACTGAAACTAACAAACAGCTTTTTCACAAGCAGAAAAGACATAAGAATAGAAGATGCCTGTGTCATTCACACAACTACTAAACACCATCATGCTCATATGCCACTGAAATAATCCAATAAACATTTTTTTTTCACTTAGATGTAACATAAAACAGTAATGTATATAACCAATGAGGGAAAAAATGAAAAAGAACTACAATAACTAAAGAAAAAAAAACATAAAATGTGAAGTATCACAATCAATTTACAGTTATTTATCATTGCAAGGAAACCTACTGTTAAAGTAACATATTTTTAATGTATATATTTTTTTACAGTATTTAACTATTTTACAATGCAGTAAGGTGCTCATCTCCTTGCTAGTAAGATTGTTTTGTACACTGTAATAAATTATAAGATAACAAATAGATAAGATTTAAAAATGTTTTTAGTGTAGTGGTGGTGGTGGTGGTGCTAACATGCACACAGGCTGCGACCAATCAAATTCTGCTTGCTTCAGTGATATTGGAATGCCTGACCTTCCCAACTACTCCTTTCCCAGGAAGACTTCTCTCAATCCAATCCAATTATCTTAACAGTGTGTCACCACTACACTAGTTCTAAGCAGCAGGAAGCCACCACACATGCGCTCTCACAAACATACAGCCCAATCATTCACACACATAATTCATTTTTTCAAGTGCAAGTCAAATGATTAAAAATACTAATCTTCTGTGTTTCTCTGTCAAATCGGCTACTTCTGATTTGTTCTGATGTTGTAGGTTCTGGATCACATGGGTATAAAAATGGTTTAGTGAGCTTATTTAATGGATGCAATTATATCTTTATGTTATTTACAACTGTAGAATACTACCTGCCAGATGTACTAAATATGTCCTACAAACTGAAATATTGCTGTGACTTCTTATCCTTTTCCTGTATAAAAAAGCTGTTTTGACACAATCTACACGAAGCGCTAGTAATATAGGTGACTTGATTTGATTACAAGACTTCAGTTTAATACTGAGCTAAAACAACAACAAAAACTGTTTTGTGCATTCACTGTAAATAATGGTTATAATAAAGTACTAAAATTGCTTCATTGGCTTAAGTGCTATATAGCACCTATATTTAAAGGTGCCGTACACAACCAAAAGAAGTTTTAGATATGTTATTCCACTCTTACATGATTTGCTTTGAATAGGAATTTACTTGGGGCAAAATGGTTGAGACCATTTTATCTTCAGGACATACAATACGCCAGTTTAACCCTTTCCCCAACTAAACAAATAGAAGCAGTGTGTCCCAAATGGCATATATATTGCTCTCTGAAAGGAGTGAAAACAATAATCCAAACTGCGGTGGTCAAAACTGGCCACTTTGAAGGGCCCTTAAGAATGAAGTATTTCAAAGGTGGCCTCACAGTGGCGCAGTGGGTAGCACGTTCGCCTCACAGCAAGAAGTCGCTGGTTCGAGCCTCGGCTGGGTCAGTTGGCGTTTCTGTGTGGAGTTTGCATGTTCTCCCTGTGTTGGCGTGGGTTTCCTCCGGGTGCTCTGGTTTCCCCCACAGTCCAAAGACATGCGGTACAGGTGAATTGGGTAGACTAAATTGCCCATAGTGTATGAGTGTGAATGGGTGTGTATGGATGTTTCCCAGAGATGGGTTGCAGCTGGAAGGGCATCCGCTGTGTAAAACATATGCTGGATAAGTTGGCGGTTCATTCCGCTGTGGCGACCCCAGATTAATAAAGGGACTAAGCCGAAATGAAAATGAATGAATGAATGAATATTTCAAAGGTACAAATGATGGACACTTCAGGTCTCCATGAACCCAGGGAAGTTGTTTGGTGTCAAACACTGTGTTCCATTTAAAAGGGCGCATCCCTATGCCATATCTTTACATCTTATCCCTTTGAAGCTGGGTAAAGCCCTCGAATGTGAAGGGATTAGGGCATAGGGATGAGCCCTTCTGAATGGAACACAGTGTAAGAGAGAGTTGGAGAAACTCGAAAGATCTATTCTTGTACCGTTGTTTAATAGCGACCTCATGTGGACTCCACTATACAGTTGCGCATACCCAGAGAAATTAAATTAAATATATTTAATCTAATCTGCAATCTTTTGTGTTATTTCATACATATCATTTTAAGTAAACTGGGCTATTGCTTTTTTTTTTATTTTCCATCTGAAAAAGACAATTCTGTCGACAAAAAGTGTTTCGAGATTTGACAGGATGAATACCCTTTCACTGAACACCATTATTATAACAGTTAAATAATCATTACGTAAAACTATCAAATTGTGCTCAAAATGACATTTCTAATGCAAAGCCTACATATATATCTCCATTTATCTCCATAGTATGGAACTATTAAAAAGTTTTCAAGGTTTACATCGTTGATCTTTGCAGAGCATCAGTGAGCGTTTGAACCGCAGGAAACATTACCCAAAAATTAGGACAACCCTAACATGAGATACAACGCCCTCTTATGGACTGAACAAACGCATGATCCTGATAGCCATGTGAGCACAGGAATGTCAGACTGAGTCATCAGCAAGTCCATACATACAATGCGCCTTTATTGTCATTGGCTGATGGCGACTGATAACATTGACGTGGAAGTGTTTTTCGTGAGAAAAGCAAGTTGGAATCGCATTTTATTGAGGCATAATTGTTGGTTACAGGCGGAGCAACTGAAATGGAGAAGAGAAAGCGAAACCTAAGTCTGCATTATAAACAAAAGATTTACTTGTAGCTTTCTTTACTCGGTCCAGCAGGTTAACATCGGCACAGCAGGCAGTACGATGGACACCAGGTGAGTAGCTTATACTATTCGTAATATTTTATATCGAAGTTTAATATTTTATATCGAAAAGTTTGTTTGCTGCCATATGTTAAAGTTACATTAGTGTAACACACAAGAAGATGTTCTGAATATTTTTGTTGGGTAAATTCAGCCATTGACTTTCACTGTATTTTTGGTTCCTATGGATGTCAATTGGCTGCTTGTTTGCAACAGTCTTCAGAATATCTTGTATTGTGTTCAACAGAAGAAAGAAATTCTTAAAGGTTTAATGTTTGTAAGTAAATGGTGAGAAAATGTACATTTTGAGTGAACTATCCTTTAACTTACGTAAGCCATTTTTCATAAGCTGAAGAAAGAGTTTAAAAGTTTTGTTCATCAGATGAGATAAGTTATTTAACAAAACAACAACACAGAATTGCAGAGTTAGTTCATTTTTCATTTCCATTCCTATTCTTGCACTGGTTGTCCTACCAGTGGCTGGTTGGTGGCCGCTGACAACTGGCTGGTGGG
>CAIGQW010000272.1:13863678-13894504 GCA_903798125.1 Danio choprae
TCTCTCTCTCTCTCTCTCTCTCTCTCTCTCTCTCTCTCTGTGTGTGTTTTACACTGTAAAATCAGCTATAGTTTTGACTAAACAAAATCAACATTGTTTTGCCACTGTTATTTGCATTTCGGTTGAGTGCTTTAGTTAACACTGTAAGATCAAGTCATGTGATAACATGGGTGTAAGCAATAAATGATATCCTGTATTTACAGCTGCTATTTATTTCAAAGATGAAAGACAAACAGGCAACTTTTGCTAAGTGGAAGAAGTGAAATTTATTAACAACAATAATGTATTTGAATAACTGAAATATCACAGAAAACCCCTGGTTTAATGTAGCGCTTGAGTTCAGAATTTAGATATTTTAAAACACTAAAAGATTAGGCTACTAAAAGATTTTCAATGACAGAACAAATGTTTAAATGCAAAACATTACAACAATTTAGATTATTACAACAAGTTGTGATAGTGCAGATCAATAACAACGATTATTTGATCAAAGTACCTAAACAGTTGGTTCCTCACAATGTAAGATTACGTTAGCTAAGTTGTCAAGTTAACGCTGTGGTAACTGCAGCAGGTACATATTTGAAGTGATGACGGCCTCTGGTGGTCAGTTGTGATATTTGCAATGCTTCTCCCGTCTTACTTTCCAGCGTTACTGTTGTTTGCAGCTCAGACGAGAGTTAACGTTACTTCCGTCACTGAGAGGAAGCTCGTTGCTCCGTTTGTCTCTAGTCGAGTCTTTCTGCTCCACACCTGAAAAAACAAAACAAAAAAAACCCTGAAATGCACTAGCAGGAATTAGCTGCATATTTTTGACAGCATCTATTAAGACAAACGGCTTTAACCCATAGTAAAAGATTGTGCAAACACTGGGCGACAAAAAGATAGGCTAACTTAAAATCACGACCCTGCTTAATAGTTTTCCAGTGATATAGTTATCTGAAGGAGCAGGAAAGCCGGAAAACGACGCCGAGGTTGTTTTTGCACCACACGTAAGTTGGCATGTTTCAAACGTGATACGTTTCACACAATCAAAATATGCTGTTGTTCTAATATTAGCTATAGTAACCGTACAGTTTTGTTTCAGTATTTGTTTGTTACCCTTCTGTAAAATAAGTTTAAAAATAAAGTGTAAACAGCTAGCCTAAGCTGGCTGTTTTGTCATAAAAAAGCCTAAAATGTCATAGTTTTGTTATGACATTTACGAAAACTAACCATGGTTTTGTTACAGTAAAACTGTAGTAAGAAATATTGATCAACTATAATATTAAGTCAAGTACCATGTTTAATCTATGGATAGTATAACAATATATATATATATATATATATATATATATATATATATATAAAACCATGATTATTTTGGAGAAGTTAATTTACTCTTTCACAAATAAAACACATTTAGTTATTTATTTTTTTATTTTATTTTTCAAAATGAGCAAGAATGTCAACATCCTTTCTGATCCAAAAAGACAAATATTATCTTACCATCCAGTGTCTGTTGTTCCATTCTCCTTCTTGACCGTCTTAACTCTTTTGCTTTCAGCGCCTCTCGCACTTTCTGTACATTCTCTTCCCTTAACTTTTGCTCTTCCTCCAGTCTTCTCTCCTCTTCCTTCTCCATTTCTCTAACCTTTTCTAACACATTTTCACTTGAGATCATTGTCTCTCCATTGGTCTCCATCATTTTCATGATCTTAGCCAGAAGGTCAGCCACCTGGTCCTCTCCTGCTTTGGAATTGCTGTACAAAGCATGGAAACGGCCTCCACATTTCTCAACCAGCTTATACAGCTCCACATTCAACTCCACTTCTTGCTTTAGGCTGGAACCACGTAGTTGCTTTCTGTCCAAGATGGTAAAGAGCACCAAGCTGTGTCTCCAAGCTTCTGGACCAAACAGCTCTATGTGTTCCTCCACGGCATGCCGCTCACGTTGGGAGAAGGAGAATGACAATGGCACCACCAGCAGCAGGGCATGGGCACCGGGCTGGCACAGACTCATACTCATCATTATCTCTTTCTTTACGAACCATAGTGATGTAGAGGAGCCATTGACTTTGAACCATTCCCAACCTGGAGTGTCCACCACTTGCACCTGCCCTCTTCTCACTAGACCCTGACGTGCGAAACATACTCTCGTCTTCACCCCGACCTCATCAAAGGCCTTCTTGCCCAAAATGGCATTGCCAACAGCACTTTTCCCTGATTCTGTCACTCCGACTAGGACAAGTCTCAGTTTAGGAAGCTCAGAAAGGTTAATGCCTTGTTCTGCATATACAAAAAGATAAAGATAATAATTATTTTTGCTAAACAAAAAAGGCAGATCCGAATTATTTTCAATTATAATCTTAACCAAAAGAGGATGATACAGTATTTGAATTGCATATTTAAATTAATATTTTTATTAATATTTTATTGTTGCTTTTTATTGTTGTTTTACCAGATTTGTCATACATTGATGGGTATGAAAAATGCTAATTTATTTATATCATACTCTATTTTCAAGATGCATTTATTCAAACTGTTTAGAATATGCATGGGTATGTTCAATATGAAAATATTTATGATATAGTATATTGTTTTTATTATTATTAGATTGTTAATACTTTTACATAATTCTTACTGATTTCATTAATTTATCATTTATGTCAAATATGCGTCAAAGTTTATTATGCACATTTTAAATGAGTCATTATAGTTTATAAGTATTTGGAGCTTATAAGCATTTCCGACCTAATTCTTTACAATTGTAGTTTAATATAAAAAATGCCACGTTTTATTTTGTTTTCAGTTTTTAAACATTGTAATACAGCCTTTTTCAATAATACAGATTTTCTTTCAATGTTCTATATAACCATAAGATTGCTGCTAAATAAACACATTAAAAGGATATAGTAATAGTAATAATCAATAAAGAACAACAATTAAAACAACAAAATTCTCCTGTTTTATTGACTTTTATATTTATACTGAATAAAATGTGGGTGACGCATTGGCGCAGTGGGTAGCACAATCGCCCCACAGCAAGAAGGTCGCTGGTTCGAGCCTCAGCTGGGTCAGTTGGCATTTCTGTGTGGAGTTTGCATGTTCTCCCCGTGTTGGCGTCGGTTTCCTCCGGGTGCTCCGGTTTCCTCCACAAGTCTAAAGACATGCGGTACAGGTGAATTGGGTAAGCTAAATTGTCCGTAGTGTATGTATGTGCGTAGTGTACATCCATACAATGAGTTTGTATGGATGTTTCCCAGTGATGGGTTGCAGCTGGAAGGGCATCCGCTGTGCAAAACATATGCTGAATAAGTTGGCGGTTCATTTCGCTGTGGCAACCCCAGATTAATAAAGCGACTAAGCCGAAAAGAAAATGAATGAATAAAAAGTGCAGTAAATATCTATTGTGGAGTTTATCAGTATGAAGCAAATATCATTGATATATAATTCATGAAGGGACTCCACGATGCAATAAAATGCATGCTGTGTAGCCTTTTAATCTGCAAGTTATCTTTTCTAATGTAAGGCTTGACAACATCTGTCTTATCCATTGAATATTATTTGTTCTCTGCATTTTTGTCCACAGCAAGCTACACATTATTTTGGCATAAAGCAAGCTGAGGTGTATAAGTACTTGTTTACTTCTGCTGTAATTTTGTTTCTCTGTTTATAAGCCCAGCAAAAAAAGCTTAGCGTCCAGTAAAAATTGTTTTGAAAATCTTTTCAACTGTGACTCCTACCTCTTCCCAAAATAATTAAATCTTTGTGCGCTGCCAAACACAGTGAAACAATGTTTAGCTTCCGTACATTTTTTGCAAACGTTTTTATTATGTCTATTTAATTCTACTGGTGTTATATATGTCTGCATTATCCATTTATACTGCATTAATGGTGTGCATTTATAGACCTAGTAGCCTTAGAACAAGCTGCTTCCCAGTCCTCATCCGAAACTGCAAATGTTCCTTTCATGCGTTCAACTTACAATATGAATCCTTGAATGAGAGAATTTTACTTTTATGCAAATGTAACTAGTACAATCCTGCATCTCATTTAATGACTACTAAAAACATTTTAGCAATATTGTTGCTTATGTACTCATTTAGTTACAAGGCCATTATAATGAAAAGTAACATTACATGTTACAAAACTAAAACTTCAAACCATAAATTCATTCATTCATTCATTTTCTTTTCGGCTTAGTCCCTTTATTAATCTGGGGTCGCCACAGCGGAATGAACCGCCAACTTATCCAGCATATGTTTTACGTAGCGGATGCCCTTCCAGCTGCAACCTATCTCTGGGAAACATCCACACACACTCATTCACACGCATACACTATGGACCATGTTGCTTACCCAATTCACCTGTACCGCATGTCTTTGGACTTGTGGGGGAAACCGGAGCACCCGGAGGAAACCCACGCAAACACGGGGAGAACATGCAAACTCCACACAGAAATGCCAACTGACCCAGCCGAGGCTCGAACCAGCGACTTTCTTGCTGTGAGGCGATCGTGCTACTCACTGCGCCACCGTGCAGCCCTATCATAATTTCATCTGCACATAATAATTTATTTGGGTCGGTTAGTGAGCTGAATATATTGTTCCTCATTTCTTACATGATAATACAGGGGGGGAAAAAACTAAATAAAGGTAACATTAAAGCTACTGTAGCCGTTTTAATCAACAGTGTCCGTAAAATAATCCTCTACCACCTCCTATATTAGCACTTTCATTTAAACTCTGTATAAATCACATTACTTTTTGTGTTGCTTGGTCAGAATTGGAAGCAATAAAGACAGTAATAAAAAGGCTGTATGATTATCAGCTGCACTATTGAAATGATTGCTCCCTTGGTAATAATCTTGTATAATGAGCACACACCAGATTGGTCTGTAGACACTAATTGCTTCATTAAATTTTTATTTGGTGAATGCCTTATTGATTTGGAGGTTTAGTAGAGGTCTTTTTTCATTAAATGTCACAAATATCACATGCTGTAGAGGTCTATGTCTGTTGACTTTATCGTACGTCTGATGAATGTAACTTTGGCCTTATTTCATCGCCATGACTACATAATTACGTCACTGCTGTTAGGTGTGGTTCACCAGCAGTAAATAAAGGAAAGGCGTTCCTCTAAAATCAACATGACAGAAAGTGACACTACTGTAATCTATGAAGAATCCTTGAAGAAATTTAGTACAATTGACAAGTTTCATTTATGGAAATAATCTAACCTTAGTTTTGTAGTAATAGTGTAAATTCAGGGAAGATTTTCTTGTATTGAGTTGTAGTTACCTGCTGTATTAGTTTATAAATGAAAAAATATATGTTGCATAATACACTGAATATTAATAATGTATTTACAAGTAAAACGGCTCTCAATACAAAAACACTGAAGTTTAACTAATCAATATTCAGCCTTGTGTTGTTCAGTGGGCTGCACGGTGGCGCAGTGGGTAGCACGATCGCCTCACAGCAAGAAGGTCGCTGGTTCGAGCCTCGGCTGGGTCAGTTGGCATTTCTGTGTGGAGTTTGCATGTTCTCCCCGTGTTGGCGTGGGTTTCCTCCGGGTGCTCCGGTTTCCCCCACAAGTCCAAAGACATGCGGTATAGGTGAATTGGATAAGCTAAATTGTCCGTAGTGTATGTGTGTAAATGAGTGTGTATGGATGTTTCCCAGAGATGGGTTGCAGCTGGAAGGGCATCCGCTGCGTAAAACATATGCTGGATAAGTTGGCGGTTCATTCCGCTGTGGCGACCCCAGATTAATAAAGGGACTAAGCCGAAATGAAAATGAATGAATGAATGAATGTGTTGTTCAGTCTCTTCCACCATAGAATCCATTTATTCCTGACTTAAATATGAATTTAGTGTACATTACTGAATAATTAAATAGCTAATTTATTAAATATAAATTAACATTTTAAAATATATGAAAATGGTTTAAAATGCAATGTATAAAATGTATTAAAATATAATATATATTTTCTAAAACAACACAAATATATACTGTACATATAACGTTTTAACCGGTTAAAGTGTTCTTACTACAAGAAGCCACTAGTTTAGCTAGTTAATTTTCTAGTATGATAAAGGACCGTCTGTCCAGAAGAGTTTACTAACCATGATTGTCTGTTATCCCATCCATTTTCTTCCAGTCAGATTTTCAGCTGCTCTCTTTACTAAATGTTCATTATGTCCTGCTTTCTTTATAGTCTGTTTCATAGAAATGACTGGACTAATACATATTTCCTCTATCCTCTTATCTAAATATTGTTTCCCTGTATTTTGTCAGTGCAATATTGTGAGTGTTTACAACCTCGCACATCCAAAGTACAAGCTATGAGGACCAAGCCTATATTGCTTCCTGAACTTTTATGATGTTTAAGAATTGTGTATGTAAAATTATAATCCTCATATATATTCAAATCAAATAATAGCCTTTATGGTAACACTTTAAAATAATGGTCCATTATAGTTAATAAATTTAATAACAAGAACAAGCAATGAGCAATACAATTATATTTAATAATCTTTGTTGACGTTAATTAATGAAAATTAAGTCGTTCATTGTTAGTTGTTGTTAACTGAGTGCATTAATGTCATCACAAGCACAACTTTGTATTTTAATAAAGCAGTAAATGTTGAACTGCGATTAATAAATTCTGTACAAGATCATTCATACTTAGGTAATGTTGGTAAATAAATGAACAGTAACTAATGGATCTTAAAATGTTATCAATTGTTATTTTTAAAATATTCACACTACACTGTGTTGGCATGTATGTTTCTAGTTTCAGTTTTATTCATGACTTGGTGAATGAAAAATCAAATGTTATTCTGTGTGCTTTGGATTAATTATTAACATCTGAACTCATAAGACCGGAGCAACAAGTCTCACTTTTTTGAGCACTGATTCTAAAGGTCATTTGATTTTTTCCGGTTTCTCTTTATTGCAGGTGGACAGACATGCAGCAGAATGGAACGTATTAACGACTATTTGTTTAAATACAAGGGCTATATTTTTGCAAAAGGTGAAACCACTGAGGAGTACATCGACTCCCTGCAACATTTTGAGATTCGTGATAGTGATGTCTTTTTGGTGACATACCCCAAGTCAGGTGAGAACAAAAAAAAAAAAAGTAAGTTTTAAACACTGACATATGATTCTCTTATAAACATAGTCCAGTAATATAGCCTTTTTTTATGTATGGGTCAAGGGTTTTTGTATGAGGATTAAATAAAAGAAAAGTGATTTTATATTATACATAGCATAATAAATTTGAGTGTCTTCTTTGTTTCAAGTAAAATGTCAAAATAGGAGTAGAATATAATTCACAAATTGCCTAAACCTACTGGTTTGAGGGATAGAGGCAAAGTATGAGTGTTTAAAATAAAATTTAGTTATTACTTAAATATTTTTGCGCTTTCATGTGATTTTTAAATAATTTTCAAATGTGTCATGAAATGATTCATGGATTAAGTATGCCCAACCGTTTATTTATATATATATATATATATATATATATATATATATATATATATATATATATATAGACTATTGATATGCTGAATAAAAGTTCAGTAGTGTTTTCTGTAAATCATCATAAAAATATTCAAAAATCACAAGAGGTATAAACAAAACGCATGTTAATATATGTGGGAAAAATGCTTAGTACAGTTTTACATTTTGTTTTGATTGAATTTATTAGAAACTAATGAAATGTTTACGAAAAAAGGTTATTGGAGTACATTTTAGAAGAAAAAGGCATGCCATGTTTAGTTCAATGTGTTATTTGCTTTTTTATTTTTTTTTTTTGCAATTATGCTATTTACTTGAACATTCAGTTTGTTCCTAAAAAAGGCCCTTTTTTATTTAATTTTATTTTTGCCAATAGCCAAAATGCATTGTATAGGTCTGTATTTAAGCTGCACTTGTGACAAACTCCCCACTCAAACCATAAAGATTTTTTTTATATAAACATAGTTTTTTTGTTTTTGTTTGCAGGTACAATATGGGCGCAGAACATCATAAATTTAGTTTGTGAGGATTCCTTCACAGAAAAAACAAAATATCCCAACAATCTTGAGCAGATGCCATGGTTAGAGTACCGTGAAGGCCGAGCTGATTATTCTCTGCGTCCGTCTCCACGACTCTTTGCCTCTCATCTCATACCCAGACTGATGCCACCAGGGCTTAAAGACAAGAAAGGAAAGGTAATTATCTATTCCTACCATGGTAAATGTAAAACAGTTTCTTTAATATAAATGTATTATTTATTTGTGACCCTGAACCATAAAACCAGTTGTAATTGTACCTTTTTTTTTAAATCGAGATCTTAAATAGATAGTTCACCAAAAACAAAAGTTTACTCAAGCTCAAGTGGTTCCTAACACTTATGAGTTTCGTTATTCTGTTAAACGCACACACGCAAAAACCCCTGTAAGTATTGACTTTCATAGTAAGGTTTTTCCATAGTAAAGTTTGGAACAAGTGAAGAGTGAGTAAATGATGACAGCATTTTTTGTTTTTGGTGAACTATCCCTTAATGTTTGATTTGTTAGGAGAATAATTGGTCGAGATAAAACTATTTAAATAATCTTGCAAAGTTACCCTTGTGTACAAATATGTCCTACCCTTTCGTTATGTTTTTGCATGTTTTTGCCCCTTTGACTTACATTATAAGGACGTTTTTTTGTTGCAAATCCGTGACAGCATGTAATCATGCATTCTTGATTGTTGGTGGTTTTCACCACCAAGGAGGTACAATGCGTAATTTTTTCTGTTCATCATCAGTTGGCAGTCTTTAGATAGACCCATGCACAAACGTTTCTGGTTTTTATATGGAGTTCAATGGAGTAAAACAGCAAAACAGCAGATTATAGTTTTATAGTTCCATTTTAGTGTGTATCTCTTCCCAACAGAGAAAACCAGCAACAATCAAGACTGCATGATAATATGGCGCCATGGCTTTGCAATCAAAAAAGGTCATTATAATGAAAGTCAATGGGAATGAACAAAATGAAAGGATAGTATATTTGCTCAGAGTGTATTGTTGAATTTTTTTTTACATTTTCAAAGCATTTTCTCGAAATATGTGTCAAAATAAGATTTGTCACCAAAAAATCATTCCATTTTCTGAAACAAAGAATGTTGTGGCAAAGTTAAGACTCAAAATCCACCCAGAGTGGATGAAAAACACCCCCAACTGCACACAAGGGTTAAAGTTGTGCAAATGAAGGAATGCACATTAATAATCAAAAATTGAGCTGTGATATGTTTACTTCATGGGACATGATTTTTTTGATGGAATATGAAACAACAAAAATACTTGTGCCATATATAACTAGTTTTGTGGTCACATTTATTCAAAACTTTTCATGTCTTTTAAATGACAGATTGTATATGTGAGAAGAAATCCAAAAGACAACGCAGTGTCATATTTCCACTTTTCCCACGTCTGGGCCAAATCTGAGACCCCGAAGAGCTTTGAAGACTTTCTGCAGCAGTATCTAGCAGGAAATGGTAAGACTAAAAGCACAATGTAAACCTTTTGTGGGGAAATTTGATAATGCGGGATCCCTTTTCTTAAAAACAATGTACATTTGATTTTATGAACGATGTGTCGGCTAATGTGTTATTATGTGACGGGGAGTCAGAGAGTTTGACTTGTGATCAGAAGATCGCAGGTTTGAGTCCCAGCACCGGCAGGGATTGTAGGTTGATGGGAGTGAATAACACTAAAAAGTATTAGTGTAAAAAAGTATGAGTCCCTTAAGGAAGGCACCGATTCCCCAATTGCTCCCCGTGTGTGTGCGTGTGTGCGTGTGTGCGTGTGTGCGTGTGTGCGTGTGTGCGTGCGTGCGTGCGTGCGTGCGTGCGTGCGTGCGTGCGCGGCGCGCAAATTATTAAATTTTTTTTTGGCCAACACAACATTTATAGAATTCACATTTCTTTTGCTCTTATTCTTATACAATTGATGTGGGGAAAGAGATTTGTCCTAAAGTTAATATCTACATATATAATTTTCTATATTTAAATGGAAGTCAATAATAGCAGCTCTATGATTGCAGATTGGCTTGATTTGTAATAATTTTACTAGAAAGATTTCTAAAATATACTCGTAATTAATGAAAATATTGAACATTCATTCATTCATTTTTTTTTTTTTGGCTTAGTCCCTTTATTAATCTGGGGTTGCCACAGTGGAATGAACCGCCAATTTATCCAGCATATGTTTTACGCAGCGGATGCCCTTCCAGCTGCAACCCATCACTGGGAAACATCCACACACATACACTATGGACAATTTAGCTTACCCAATTCACCTGTACTGCATGTCTTTTGACTCATGGGGGAAACCGGAGCACCAGGAGGAAACCCACGCGAACACGAGGAGAACATGCAAACTCCACACAGAAATGCCAACTGACCCAGCCGAGGCTCGAACCAGTGACCTTCTTGCTGTGAGGCGATCGTGCTACCCACTGCGCCACCGTCCAACCCAAATATTGAACAGTAATCATATTAATTACAAGTAGTTTTCAAATAAAAAGAATGAATTATTTTTTCTTTTTCAGTTCAGTCTTCAAATCCCTTAAATACACACCAGTACAAACAAAAATCATGATAACTGTACAATGTCAATAAACTTTAAGTAAACAGTAACATTAGTTTTTTGATTTTCTGATGAAATGACTACATTAAAATGAGCAAAAATATTTATCAGATGTGTTGTTTAGATGAAATGCGATGTAGAGTAAGGGTAGAAAATTGAGACGGTGGATCACCTTGCCTTGACTTATCTTAAAAAGAAAATACAAAATCTGTGAATTCATACAGTAGGTGTGATTTTAAATAATTAAATGATCTTTTAGTTGGTGGTTCATCTTGGTTTGATCACGTCAAAGGATGGTACAACGAAAGAGAGAACTACGACATACTTTTCCTGTCATATGAAGACATGGTCATGGTGAGTAACCACAGCTTTATAATAAGTCTAAGCTAAAAATTGTATTAAATGTTTTTGTTTTTTTTAGCAGAAAATAATGGCTTGAAATATTTTTTTACATTTATTCATTGACAAAAGACACCCACTAAAATGTCAGTATAATGTGTTGAAATTTGTTAGCCCTTGAAAACAAGAATTGTTTTATTACATTAAAAATAAAACTCTATTTAAGTATCACATTGCAGCCCCTAAATATTATTTGGTGTTGAAATGTTCGTACTTTGACTATACTTAAAAGCAATACATTTTTTTATCCGTAGACACGTTTTTTAAGAATCAAAAATATGCTTAATGAAAGCAATATGCAATAATGAAATTGTTTTAAGCTTGTATTTTGTTTACAATTCTACAATAATGATGAAACATTTGTAGCATTAGCTCTTTCTATTTGATGTGGACTCCAAAAAAAGATCTTTCGGCATTGACCAATGTGCAGAATAAAACTTTTCTTTGTATGCATGTCTTTCTTATATTTGCATTTGCCATTGTATTCAGGATCTCAGGACAGCAGTTGAAAAAGTCAGCAGATTCTTGGGGAAAAATCACAATGCTGCTGCTATTGCACGTATTGTGGAAAAGGCCACGTTTAAAAACATGAAGCAGGACCCCAAGGCCAACTATGAATTTCTCCCAGACACTCTGCTACTCAAGCCTCAATTCATGCGCAAAGGTTGGTGTTCAAAGATCACAATCTTGTAACATGTAGACATTCTCCTTTTGTATGTGTGTGTTAAATGGTTTTCTGTTGCAGGCACTGTAGGAGACTGGAAAAACACATTCACTGTGGCACAAAATGAGATGTTTGACCGGATATTTGAAGAAAGGATGAAAAACGTACCACTGCACTTCATCTTTGATTTAGACACCAAAACAAACCAGAAGTAGTCACATAAATAGCAAAAGCATTATTTGTCTTGTGGACATTAATATGTTTACTGGTATGTCTAAATGCCCATAGACAAATGTCATTTTGTGGAGAGACCAATTAGAAAGGACTTTTATAGCATCTTATCAATTTGAGCTAGTTTCTACATTGACTAAAGCATTACTAAAATCCACATTTGTGACCCTTGACCACAAAAACAGTCCTTATGTTGCACGGGTGTCGTCAAAATGATCAATTTTCCTTTTATGCCAAAAGTCAGTAGAATGTATGTATATCTGAATGCTATATTTTTGGTTAGAAATGTACGTTAAACCTTTCATTTGTACAAATTCAAAGGCGGTCTTTCCCTCAGTATTTAGAATTTTTTAAACCCTCAGATTCTAAATATTTAAAAAGTTGTATCTATGCCAGATATTGTCATTTTAAACCAATTGACGCTTATGACTGATTTTGTGGTCCAGGGTCACATTTGTATTTAACAATAGGGATTCATGAGATCATTAATTTATTGCTATTTTCCATCATATTTGGAAACTATGGAAGCCCGTTTCTGCCAGGTAAGAACAAAACTAATGCTTTAAAAAGTTACAAATATTAGACAAAAAGGCAAAACTGTGACTTAATTTGAAATTATGACTTCAAAAAGTCAGTTATGAGTCAAAATTATGATATGTCTAAATTATAATTAGCGATTAAAAATTCCAAGATATTAAATCGAAAGTATTGAAGACTTAAGTTGCAATTATGACTTTAAAAATCAAAGTTATGACTTCGTAAGTCACAATTATGAGTTAAGACAAAATTATGATGGTCAAAATTATGAGATAAAAGTTAGATATTATGATTTATTAATTCAAAATTACAAGATAGTCAAAAGTATGATTTAGTTGAAATTATGACTTTAAAAAAAGTCCAATGTATGACAACTGACAATCATAATTAGCATAAACAGGCTTCTATAACTTAAAGATATGTTAACTCTAAATGTTATATGTGAAATAGATAAACTTTTACTTATTTTCAAGCTGTGCCTGTCATCCAAGTACAGTATCAACAAATAGTTGTGCATGTGAACCCTAAAAGGGGCAACATATCCTGGAAGATACACTGGACTGACTAAAAAAAGTTGGAACTAATGCCATATGCACAGTCTAATTAAAATAATGGTCAGTTTCCATAAAATTGTATTTTACATTTAGGCACTTCAAGAAATAGACTATCAGTATGTATGTTCTGTTTAAGACCATGTTTTAACAAGCAAGCTCCAATTGCAATCATCATCAGTACTGAAAAGAAGGTTATTGCCATCAAGCTCCAGAGTTGAACTTATGATGATTAAACTCAACAACTGAGCAAAGTGTGTGTGTGTTCATTTTTAGACAGAGACAGTAACACAGTATATGAATAATACTCAATTCTTTATTCAGCTCTGACAGTGTTGAAACACAGAATGCAGACAGCTGTGGTAGTAAATGACAGCTTAATTGTCTTCGTCTGTTGTGGGGGAAAAAAAAAAGTATGAGAAACAAAGGAAACCAGAGACAATATTTACAAAGACGTTAGTAAGAAATGATCTGTTTATCCTCACCCTCTTCTTCATCCTCCTCGTCCTCATCATCTTCCTCCTCGTCTTCATCTGAGCTGAAGGTCCCATCAGGCAGGCTGTACACCCTAATGACTTGCTGTTAAACAACACAAAACAGGAGTTACGCTTTTATAACAATGCAGATTATGGCAGAGAAGTACATTGAAGTTGCCAAGGTAATTCCTACTGGCACGGCATTGCAGCTAAAATTACCACAGAGTTAAGTGTGTTAAACAATGCTTTTCATATTTCCTCAATGCATGGGTTATTTTTATATGCACATTTATGCGAGAGAAAAGACATTTTCATTCTGTCAAATATCTTGATAATGCGGTAATATGGATCGCTTAATTATCATAAGAAATGTCAAATCTATAATTATACTCCGCGAACTAGAAGTATTTTCTAGACAATTAAAAACTTTTGTCTTGTTTTCAGAAAAAGTCTAACTGTTTTTCCTTAAAACAAGCTAGATAATTGTCTATTGGGAAAGTAAAACAAACATATTCTTGGATTAGTTTGCACACCCCACTGGCTTTAAGGAGAAACTGTTTATTTTTTACTTTTTTTTTTTCTTCTGAAAACAAGATATGAATTTATAAGACTTTAGATATTTGTACTAGAAACAAGAAAAAAAACCTATCCAAGTATTTTTTGTAGTGACACATGAACCCACTAATGGCAGTCACATACTAAACCCTTTCATGAAGACATGTTAAAATATACGTCAAATACATGTAAAATGTGTGCACATATTTATATATAAAACCTTTTCTGCATAACAGAAGGTAACATTTCAGCAAGCAATATTTTCCCCTCCCAAAATACATTGATGTTTATTTTGTGTTAAAGCACTAGTAAAAAAAATTTAATAAAAAAAAAATAAGATCATTTTATGTACCATTTGAACCGAGACATTTTGTTCATTTATCATGCTAAAATGAATAATTTAGTATTAAATGATTAATACAAAATTATTTAGTATTAATAATTTAGATATTGCTTCATATTAAAGGCAAAAACCAGTAAAGCTTATAGCAATTAATGGATGGCAAATGTTTATCTACAAAACCTACAAACAAAAAAAAAAGCAGACAAAAAATTTGGTCTTGACATCTAGGAATTCAATCTGATTGATTACAAATGTGAAAACCATATAGCCAATGCAGTATTCGTTTCCAAACAGCTGCCATGTTTATCTGTTATCCACACTGTGAACTAAATAGACATTGGTTGTGCCATAAGAAAAACACCAATTAAACTTTCAATTAAAATGTGTAGTGTATGTGTGTGAAACTTTGTCCAATGTCATAATTATTGTTTTACTGAGCACCTCACCTTATTGGGGTCTTTAAGGATGAGGTATTTGCCCTCCTCCAGCTTGCGGCAGATGTCGATGACGCAGCGCAGGATCCCCCAAGCGTTCTCCATGCTCAGATTAATCTGACTGGCAAACTCGTTGGGCTTAAACTGCTGTGTGCCCAGAACCACATGCCTAGAAGAGTCCTTGACATGATAACGGGACACATACCTATAAAAAAAAATGTAGTGAGAAATCTACCAGGAAAAGAAAAAAACACATTAACACAGTGTTATATGGTATTCACCCTAATTTAAGGTACTCGGATCCTGCAAGAATGGCACAGCAGGTCCAGCGGGCCAATTTGTAGCTGTTGTTCTTGAGCTCGGTGGCCAGAACGGCTCCTCTCTGAGAGTCCAGTTTCTGTCTCCAGTCCACTCCATTACAGTACTGCGGAGAGCACACCGTTATATGAGCTGTATGTCTGAAATTGCAGACTACGTTTCTATATATGCATGTTGGATCTTACTCTGGAGTCCCACTCGTTCAGGGTCTTGACATTGACAAAAGAGACTTCTCCGTTTGCTCCAGTCATCACTCCATCATGTTCACAGCGGACGATCAGGTCAATGTCTTCACCCAGCTTCCACCTCCGGTACCTGAGAATCAATCAAGGAAAAATATGATTTTTAATAACAAAGTGCATGACAATTATTTAAATGATAATGGCTTAAATCAAGCAAACTTGATTCAACCCTGTATTAATTGTTTTTTTTAAGAAAAAGAGTCAAAAAATTACATTAAATTTAATTAAAAAAAAATAGCTACATTTAATTTAACAAGTGTATACCTGACTTTTTATTATACGTTTCACTTTTTTTTTCTTAGAACTGTTGGATAAAAGAAGATTTCAATTCTGACTGAATTCAAATAAACCTGATTGCAGGGGATTTCATAGAAAGTTAAAAAAAAAAAGTCAGTATTGCAAGATAAACTGTGAGAGGTGATTTTTTTCACACCTGTGGACAAGTTTCAGAGCAAAGAATTTGTGTAATTGCATTTTTTACCACAAGCACCCATTAAAAGGATGGTTCACCCCACTACAAATTCTGTCTTATTTTACTTGTTTCAAACTTTTAGGAGTTTCTTTCTTCTGTTAAACACAAAAGAAGATTTTTTTAAATGTTGGAAACCTGTAACTGACTTAATATTTGTTTGTCCTACTATGCATGTCAACGGTTTCAGACCTTCAGCTTCCTTCAAAATTGCTTCTTTTGTGTTCAACAGAAGAAATTCATAAAGGTTTATAACCACTTGAGGTTGAGTAAATAGTGAATGAATTTTCATTTTTGGGTGAACTATACCTTTAATGATCAACCCTGATACAAACACATTATGAGGTCAGCACAGACCTGTATGCGACAGATGCCACTTCACTCTTCTCCGTGTCCTCCTCAACAAATGGGTTAGGGTTGGGGAACTTGTATCTCTCTCCTCCCTGAAAGAAGAAAAAATTATTCACATACTAAAACCTTCTGATACAGAATAATCAATGTTCAGTTATAATGTTCAGTGTACTTCGGAAAACCATGCCTACCATGCGGAGACACTGCTGACTGAAGTTGTGGTTGATGTAGGTGGCCTCCATGGCCAGGTTTCGGGGGGAGTTGAGGGAACTGCCTTCATCCTGAGGCGGCTCATTTGCAGTCTCACTTACGGTGAGCAGGTCTACAAGAAAAAAGATATTATACACACACATTATATATATATATAAATATATATATATATATATAAATATAAAAACACACAGTAAGAAACATACGATAGCTTTGAAGTAAGAACTATTCCCACTGACAATTTATTTTTACGCCAACGTTTTCAACATAATAATGGTATAATTATTATTCACAACAGGTCATAATTGCATTAGGAAAAAAAAAAAAAACCACACACCCATTGCTTTTGTGTAAATCACATTTCAAAACGTATCTTTGAAATAATGTATTACCAGTGCCTTCAAATAAAACATTTTAAAACATGGAACATTATAAACATGCATTTTAGTTTCCATCACTCCACACAAACCCTTAATGTTTGACAGCATTCAGAACAAATAAATAAATAAAAATATGTTTTTAAAAAAATAGATATAACAGTACTATTCTAAACATCAAACCTAAACTATTTTAAAATGAAAAGCAGCAGCCTGGAAAGTGTTAATATAAAAAAGTGACCTTTATTACCTGAAAAAAAAACATTTAAAACATAAATGATAATAACTAATCTCTGAAAGATGAATTATTTATAATAAATAAATATACATTTCTAACATTTAGCTAAGTATTTGAAATAAATTTTTAATATGACCCTATATGAACTTTCGTTGCAGATTATCAACCATGTTAATGTCATAAAGATATTTACAAAAATTATTCCAATTAGTGTTTATAATAGCACAATTTTTTTTTTATTATTAAAACTGTTAACCAGCTTAACACCTTACATTATTGGTATATTCAGATCTGCAGAGTTTTTGGCAACAACTCAGCACAAAAACAAGTAAGACTTAAATAGCAAATGAATGTAAATGAATGCAGCACTAGCCTGAACCACTCACACTGACCCTGGCCAATATATATTACTTGTAGACCCCTGCATATAAAGACAAATGCAAATGCAAGAACACTTGAGTTAAATCAGATTATGTCCAGCATCAATACTCTGACCTTTGCCATCCATTGAACTGAGCCACTCAGCTGAAGCACATGCTTACCAAAATCAGAGTTGTCTCTCTTGTCAAAAAAGAGCTTGTTACCCACACGCTGAACGATAATATCCCAGGAGTTGACCGAGCGTGTGCAGCACATCAGAGTAGCCAGGATGGCATCAGTGGCAAACACATTGCCCTGGGTCTTTGCCAGCTGTGAAAAGAGCAGTGATGTATAGCATGGTTATTTTATAATAAAAATAAACAGCACATCAGTATATTAAAAAACACAAGCTACAATAGCCGTGTTTCCATACAACACTGCAAATTTACTTGCAAAATTTGAATAATATATTTTGCAAATAAAACAATTCCAATCCAAGCACTTCCTGTAAAAGTAGCTCAATTTAAGTATATTAAAATTTAAAAGACGGAGGAGAATGTGCGTGCATAGTAATCACAATAGGAGTTATTAATATTAGCATTAGATATACTTAAAGTAAATGTGGAGAACTAACAATTTTTTTTTTTTAGGTCAAAGGTATTTTTTTGATTTATGCCACACTCTCTCTGCAGCCCTGAGATTAAACCGATGCTTTCTGAGATTAAAAATTAGGTAAAAATCTTGGTGTTTCCGTTCATAAATCTTTTATGCTATATCCTTAAATGTGAATAAAAATAGGAGAATGGAAACACCTCAAGACACTTGAAGTGGGTGCCAGTGTACCTTGCGGATCACTGGGTCATCAGTGGTGGTAACGGTGTGGAAGATCCTCTTGATGCTCTTGAGTGGCTTTTCATTTCGCGTGGTGATGCGATCAAAAGCCTTGTCGTAGTGCTCAAGAGCTCCACAGCACTCACTAAGAAACAGGAACATTATTAAGGACACCCTCAAGAGCAACCCACTCATTATCTCTGAGTGACATGGGTGATGATGTCAGAACGCTCACATGTCCAACGGGTCAGCCACATCCATGTATCTCATCTTCATGAGCCTGGGGAAGTCCATCTCCTCCTTCACCTCCCAGTCACTGCGTACCTCCACAGAGGAGTCTCTGGGCTTGAGCTGAGCCTGAGGTTGAGAAAGAAAAGTCAGATTCATCAAGATCTAACCAACTGTATGCAAAGGCAGTTGTGTTAATGCTGTAAGTTTGTGTAAAAATGATAATGAAACAAATAATTGCAATAATTTTTTTTTAATGAATTGCAACTATTGCACTGAAAAAGCAGGGTCTCAAAAGCTGTTTTAGGTTTTAGGGTCTCAAAAGCTGTTTCCCGCAATACAGAATGAAGAATTATGCTTTAGGCAATTTTCATTGTTTTAGGCATTTTAAAATCACTTTTTGTTTTTGGCCTGAAAAAGCTGATTTAAAGGGTCACAAAACACCAAAACACATTTTTTAAATGTTTTTAGCAGATGTCCCACACTGCTAAAAACACTATTAGGACACATATATTTCACCAAAAAGTGAAAACTGGTTGTTTTTCCGTTATTTCGAGCAAATTCGTTCTTCCGGTTTGAAAAATAAATTTTAAGCAACAACACGGTGATTAGATTTTTGTGCGTATTCCAGCATGTAGACTAGATATCTGTACCGGCGAGTACAACGTGACGTATTTCAGCATTAATTCATGAGAAAGACTTCCAAGTCTTTTTAGACCGCCAATCAGCGTGCTCTATTGTGTATGAGGTGCAACTTCATTAATATGCATGATAGCTTCGAAGACCTGTTACAGTGTTCAGATGGCAGACTGACGCTACATTGTGCTGACAACTGTAATTAAAACAAGTGGAAGAAGAATTGTTCAGAGACAAGGGTCGTCAGTGTTGCGTTTATAAATGTGCTGCAACAAAGGTTTTGTTTTGTTTTCAATTCCCTGCTATGAGAGCGCAGGTGGACTCATGTGTGGATTACAGTGCACGCAACACACCACTTTTTACATTTGGAAATGGTGAAATCCAGATTTGCCACTCATCTTCTTTTAAAAAAGATGTGGTTCCAGTTCGTGTTGATTGTCCTGTCTCTACAGATTGGGTAAGTGTGTGATCAGTGCTCTTTGTTTGTTTATTCAGATGGCAAAGTTAGTTAGTATCATCAGCAGTACTCTTTCAGTTTTTAAAGACATACCTTAGTAATATCACTAAAATATTATGGGCTGAAAGATCTGCTGTAAATGCTGCTCTCTGAATGTAAACACCTTAATCAAACTATTACCGTCGTGTAGGATTTTCGCCGCATTTTGTGACAGGATAGTTTTTTTTCTCTCTCATTTGCCGTGCGGTATCAAACATTCCATTAAAACTAGACTCTTCCAGTAGTTCCTCGCATCCAATATCTCGTTTGTCACGGGGGGGCATGCATGAAATGTTCCTGAATAAACGTGAAAGTGTCAAACTGCAGTTAAAGTTGACAAATTAATAATTTGGCAAATAATTTGATTAATGATGTCCATGTAAACAAAGTCACGGTCTTTCTCCCGTGTCTGTGTGTTGTTTTGCCTCTGTGAAAATCAGCATGTGACCAAACTGAAAGGTTTTTTATGCAAAACCTTCCCTTTTCCCCTTCCCCGACACTCCCACCTAAACAGAGCTGGACTCACCCACTTTCCTGACTTTTTTCAAACTAGAGGTGTGAAAACACCCTTCTAAAACAGGGGCTTTGTGGCCCTTAAGGCCTGAAAAGCTGTTTCCACACAATGCAGAATGACAACTTTTTCAAACTCCCTCAGAACACTTGTTTTTCACTTTGAAATTAATATATATTTTTTTTTTTGTAAATGCAAAAGTAAATCTGGTACTGTCTGACTATCTATACTGACTGAATTTTGAGATGTGTTTATTACACTCAAATCATCAACACAAATCTTCAGTTGACTGTGGAAGGATATGATTTAAAGAGCTTAAATTACTCGTTAAAGATTGTATACTACATGGGTGTCTAACTCAGGGTGTTTCACCTGTACAGTTTAGCCTTAACCCTAATTAAACACACCTGATCAAACAAATCGAGACCTTCAGGCTTGTTTGAAACCTGATGGTAAGTATGTTGAAGCAGGTTTGGAACAAATCTCTGTAGGGCTACGGCCCATCAGGAACTGAGTTTACCACCCCTTGTATATGCCACAACAGAGGTTTCTGTTAGTTCAATCCATTTCTTCTCAATAACACACATTTACAACAGAATAGGGCGAATTTCAATTTCACATCAACCTTATGTCAATTAATAACAATCAAGTTAAACAATCAAGTAATTGTAAAATAAAAAACCTTACATATATCCAAGATGAATGTAAACCTGAAGCAAGTATTATCTTATAAAAATTGTACTAATTTTTATTGAGAAATTGTCACCCTGAAAGGAATGAATAAAAAGAAAATTGTCTGAAATAGAAAACTGAGCCTAAAAAAAATGGGCAAAATATACTGATATAAAGCAAAATTAAAGTGAAGGTGAAAATCGTTGTGGCTGAAGATTAAAAAAAAAAAAAGAGATGACAAGTTTGCCTTTTATACCTGTGACTTTTGATCCCACTTTTGTCGCACACCAAATTGCTTCTGGAATTTCTTCTGCAGACGCATACGGTCCCTATCCAGAGAGAGACGGTGAGTGTCTGTTCTCAAGTCATACCCCTCAACACACACTTCTTTTAAGATTAAGAAGAACTTACCTTTCCTTCTGCTTGGCGCTCTTAGGCAGGGTCTGCATATTGAACTGAGTAAGAGTCCTGCGGTCTTTGTCTCTCCGGAGGTTCCTCTGCATAACATAAACACAACAGGCCATTAAAACAATGCAAGAGAATATGGAGTAAAGCAGCAACAAGGTAAACGTTCAGAAACGTACCTGAGCAAATCGCATCCGGTTTCTCTGATAGGCGGTCTTCTGAGTCTTGGCAGTGTCCACCAACTGGAAGCTGGCTTCATCCTCCTCATGGAAATAAGCATACTGACTGCCGCCTCCAAACTGAGATGAATATTTATCTACACAGAACAGACAACAACAATTCTGATTCAAAAGTCACCTGAGAAAGTAAAATAAATAAATAAAACGATGCGCAAACACCCACTTGTGTATCTCTTATCCTGGTATGTTGCACCAGTCCAGTCAGCCACCTGTGTACAAAAATAATTATATATATTTTTTAATCAACAAAGTAGGAGTCTAACATACACTAATACGGTTTGTCAAAGAATAATAAAGAGCCTTCACCTTTCCCAGTCTGTCTCCTTTACTGAAAGGCTGGTAGGGCATGTCTTTAAACTTCTCAGGAACGGCACAAGGACCCCATCCTGATGGGTTGTCCTGAATCACAGGTGCATGGAACTTTGCCATTGCCTAAAAAAAGTGCATAATTAATTGTATGATCATTATATTTTGCACTTAAGAACATAATAGTGTTGAATTAAAAAAAATAATAACTAAACGTTAACACAAAAAGTGAACTAAGTGCAAATTGAATTTGCAAAGCAAGCTGAAAATGAGATGTGGGTAAAGGAAATCAATATTTTTTTGTTTATTTAGTTTAATGACACTATAGAACAGTATGATGCTATTTAATGACAGCATGAATAATACGATCTACAGGTATGTTTTATTGAATTCATCACGGCGTCATACGACACCACCAACTCGGCGTTTATCAGTAATCTAAAGCCGGTTCCGGACACATGACCTAAAGCTACAATCTCATTGGTTGGTTTTCGACCATTCTTTTGACTGACGAACAAAAAAATGTAATGTATTATGTTTATCAACGTTCAGCGTATAACGATTGACATGGAACCATATTAGGTATTGTTTTTCGCAAATGTAACATTTAATTAAGTCGTTCGCTGAAATTCAATACAATACTAACGTTACACTGCGCAGTTGCATATCAACGACATCTTCCAGGATTTTACGAGCGGCCATGATGAAAAGTCTCGCCGCTACTCACTCATACACAATTCTTCCCTTCCCTGTCTTTTTGACTTAGGGGGTTATATTTGGAAATATATATATAGGTTATTAAACATGAAAGGTGCTGTCACTTTTGAACAACGGCCTCTGAGTGCTGAACAGCAGCGCGGAAGGATTGAGCGCGTAAAAGCAGCTGATGGACTGACCAGAAGCGCACATGCTCCTATCCTTACACGATAACTACCTCATCTCACTCATCTGGTGCGAGCTTCTGTTTACCGCGTTTGCTTCAGGCTGTAATAACAATGTCTATTACATGATTTCGCGCAAAACTTACCTTTACTGCTGTACGAATCCGTATTGATTCGAGGATGCACGACTACTCCCAGACGTTTCGGCAAGAGGTCGTGCCGTAAAGGAACGCGTCACATCCGTTTTCGACACTTTACGACTATAAGATAAGTCCTTCGTAGTTAAGGGCAGTTCACCCAAACATTTAAATTGTCTGTATTATATTTATTTTGACTGGAGGACCGTTACCTCAAAAAGCTGACTTTCCCGCTGGAAATCAGACATACAAAAGAAATTGGGAATTGGTACATTACATCTGACATGAAGGTTTGTTACATTCTACATAAATGGAAAAACTGATATTTGTTTTTAACTGAGAAATAATCAGCATTTCCAAAAAGTGTCCAGGACCTTTCCTTTATAATCCATTATTGGGGCTTTTGTGTTATCCGTATCGTATCATATCATTTCATATATTAAAACTTTGAAAAAGTATTGTTTTTAATGCTGTTTTGCTACTTTTGTGAAGAATTTAAACTGATTTAATATATCTGAAACAACCAGATATCACATTTTATTTCTGTCATCAGGCTTATGCATAATTGATTATTGAATTTATGCATTCTCCCTAATTATTTTTTCTTTCTAAAAATCCTACTATGTGTCATATTGTTATGATTTGGATATTCACAAATTCATGCGGTTTAAGTGAATTTGATTAACTAAAATGGATGAATGAATATAGAGCCACCATTAATCCATGTTTCTGAATTTTGTGAGAAAAGCACATCTTAAGCAATTTCACCAAGTATATGAAAGAAAAACACTGGTCACTGGTATAGGAAACATACAAACATATTTAAAACCTGAAAGACTTTGAGCACGAAATGTCATAGCTGTTTTCATGATTGTTTATTTTGTTCATGTAATATTTGCATGTTCACAGGACTCAGATGTCAGTTAATGGTCGCACTGTCATGCTGGTAAAATAAAATAAAAACATTTAAATAAAATGTATAGTTTTTAAATCATTTATTTTTGTTTCACATATGATTGAATTAATTGTTAGCTTTTTATCAACTCACAGACCCATTGCAAATCTTAATCAACTCATTTCTTGAAATGCCAATAATGTTTGATGCATTTTTGATGTTGACATAAAAAAAATATATTTTCTTTTTCATTGCAACATAGTACATATGATAAGTTAAAAACGTTAGATAAAAGTATTCTAAATGTAGCCAGAATACATCCTGAAAAAAAAAGAAATAATTTAGATTACATTACTAACAGTTATTCATATCTGTAATAATCAGTAATAGACTAGTATCTTCCACTGCTTATTCACTTTCTGTATTGTGTCAGGTAAAAGATAAAGCATCCTTTACACTGACAAATCCACCTGCGTTTCAAATGTGATTAACAGTATCTTTTTCTTGCAGTAATTAATATTTTAGGTAGATAGTGATTACTCTGGAGATCCTAAAAACCCACTCAGCTTGAGGCTATTAATGTGCGTCAACTCGGCAGTTTTCTGCAAGTTGAGTTACCCAAAGTGTAGGTGGCACAGTTTGAGGATGTGTTGGAGCCAAGTTCCTGCACTCCTGGAGCTAAGCATGTTCACACATAAAGAAACCACAAGCACCAAAAGAGGACGTCATGCAAAATCGAATAAATAAACAAATTCTTCTATGCCATGAACTTACCTGCAGTGTGTTTGCACTGTTACACTATTCACTGGAGTTTGAGTTTATGCTGTGTGTGTGTATAATATATGTATATGCAATTGGTTGTTCTCACTACTACACTATCAGACAAAAAAGTACAAAACCTGTCAGTAGGGCAGTGCTTTTTTAAAAGGTACACATTTGTACCTTCAGTATCAGGTCATAATATATATTTATGAGCAATATCACACTTGTAGCAGTGCGATGTGGCTGTCGCACTGCTACGAGTGTGATATTGTGTTTATACAACAGTTCAATGGCATAATCGTATATATAAAAAAGAAAATCAAACACGGAAAGTCTCAAAATCCTTTTGTAAGAGGAACTACTTTCTTCCGCCATTCATTCACATCTGCAGCTCTCGTCAGAACAGCACTTTAGAGCTAGTGTTTGAATGATTCTCTAGCGTAATGTCTAATGAGATGATAAAACAGGTGATTTTGCTAACATTTTAAAATTATTAGGCTGAGCGGCATGAAATGCCATCAGTCTACAGAGATTTCCCAGTATTTCTCTGTTGCAATCAAGATATTAAAATAATTAACCCCTAAAAAGCAACGCAATCACTACCAGATTACTGTTGTGTTTGTGATAAGGAAAAACACTAAACACATGCGGGCATTTCTTCTTTCTTTCTGTTTACTGAACTAGTCTGCAGTAGCGAAAACAGGAGACTCATTAGAAACACATGGCCATCTCTGGTTTTAAGACTTTAAGATGAGTCCCATCTCACACAATTACTATGGTATAAATACAGCACTACAACATACAAAAGAGAAAGATCGATTTAGAAAGTCACTTACCTGTTTTATAATGATTTGATCAGCTGTAGTTTAAAATTACGCTGGGTTTTTCCTCTTCTGTAAGGGCTTATTATGGGGTCTCTGTCGCCATCTTGTGGATGGACAACGTCAACAGTCTTTGGTCTGCTCAATGACAGGCTAATGGCGGCCAACAAAGAGTCTCTCAGAAATGATAAATATTTAAAAATAGGCACTATCCTTATAAATTAACTGCATAGTTGCAATGTAAACAACTACATTCTCGACTAAAAACAGCCTCAAAAGTACATTATGTTGCCCAACAGCAGCAATATTTGTCAAACTGTAGTGTCCTCTGCTTGTTGCTGAATGTGTGCGGAGTAATACACAACGGTGAAGGGTGTAGAGGCCGTAAGCAGTGCTGTTAGAATATCACATGGCTATCAGCCAATCAAATTCAAGAACCAGACAGAACTGTTGTATAAATATATAGCCTATATCAGTACCTAAAAATACAAATGTGTACCTCATGGTATACAAGGTATAAACCCTTTAAAGGATAAATCACCCAAAAATGAAAATTCTGTCATCATTTACTCATCCTTGATGTGTTCCAGATCTGTTTGAGTTTTTTTATTCTGTTGAACACAAAAAAATATATTTTGCTGGAATGCTGGAAACCTGTAACCATTGCCTCTCAGGGCATTTATTTTTCCTACTATGGATGTCTATATACAGGTTTTCAACTTTCTTCAAAACATCTTCTTTAGTGTTTAACAAAATAAAGGAACACATAAAAGTTTGGAACCACTTGAGGGTGAGTAGACAGTGAGCATATTTTCAATTTTGGGTGAACTATCCCTGTAAGGTACCGATGTGGATCTGTTAGGTATGTGTATAACTTTTAAAAAGGTACTGCCCCAGTGACAATTTTGTACTTTTATTTCTAAGAGTGTAGTCTTATTGCATCAGGGAGATTTTCTTCCCTCTCTACTTTAAACACATTGATAAAAAGGCTTTAACAGACAGGTTTATGCATTTCAGATCTCGGTCTGTGCCGAGAGCTTGAAGCTTCATGCATTTATTCATAGAGAATGAGCAAACACACGTATGAAAGTAACCATGAGAGCAGAGTTGAGCACATGTACACTGCTCAGTGTACGAAGGCAGAATCAATGCTGATGGCTGTCCAACACACAATGGTCCCTAGGGAGACGCTGACATTTTAATATAATTTGCGCCGTCTTTCTGTTCGTTCAACATAAAATTAATGACGGCATTAATTTACAAACCCTGTCAGAAGTTATAGATTGGTATTGTGCCATTTGACAGCTTTGAGGGCATATGCTTGCTGAGATGTTCTTTATTAATTCCATAGAGGAAACAGTTCAGGCTCTGTTGAATGATGTGAAACTACAGATTTGGATTTTGGATTATATGATGCTATTCGGTGCACTGTAACAATGAAAATGCACTGAAAATGTTTAGGATTTTAATGGTGTAAAATGCAAAGGAAAAAATTGTGCGAATCAATCAATCAATCAATCAATCAATCAATCAATCAATCAATCAATCAATCAATCAATCAATCAAAAAGATCAGTTATATAATTGTCAGTTGTCTGTTCTGTGTTGTGTTCCTGGTACCTTGTTTATGTCTTGTGATTCCCTTGTTCTGTTTTCGCACCGTGTGCTAATGTTTCAGTGTTTCCACCTGTGTTTCACCCCTGTGTGTAATTAGTTCAGTGATGTCCTGTGTATTTAGCTCCTGTGTTCAGTGCATCCTTTGTGTGGTCATGAATTGTCTACACCTCATTTCTTTCCTAAGTACCCTTGAAGTGTGTGTTTGTAAATAAATCCATGGATTTTGATAAATCCTGTGTTTCCTGTGCATTTGTGGTGAGCGAAAACGTGACAATAAAGAAAAGGAATAAAATGAAGATCTGAAGATTGAATGAAGACTTCTGTATTAGGTTAGCTGTAGACTATTTGGTAACGCTTCAGTTTAAGTAGCAATTCTCACTATAAACTAGTGCCTTATTATCTGCCTATTGTCAAGATATTGGTCATAGTCATATGCATAATCCTATTCTACATCCATAATTCTAATATTTAAACCTAGCTATTTTAATATATATTAATAAGCAGCAAATTCAGATTTAACTGAGGCAAAAAACATAGTTAATGGTAGCGAGAATTCTACCTTAAAATAAAGTGTGACCAAATATTTTAGCACATTGGGACCCACCGCTCTGCACATTCCTGAATCAGATCATGAGATTGTTAGCAGACAGTTTCATGAACTGAACCTTGTGGGTCACGTAGCTAAAATAAACATGTAAAATGTGCAAAGTGGGAGTAAAGTTGAGAACTACCATGCTAAAATATTCTACAGCCAACATTATAATAGCTAGCATAAACACTGCAACCAACAAAAGATTAGCCTCAAGCTGTTGATTCCTAACATAAGATGTTTTCACACAAAACAATTTAAAAGCATCTCTTCCATTGATATCAATCAATTAAAATCTTTCTTGTCTCCCTAACTGCAAAGCCAGAGTGATATCTTTTTATGCTTTAGTGGTTACAGTATTGCCTTCTAAGCTTTTAAAGCATGCCACCACCACCTGGATTTAACTAAGCAAATAGGAGCCTCCCATTGAATAATTACTGCATAGATGATTATGTTTCAACAAGTTATTTAAATGTAATTCTCACTCAAATTGGATTAAGAACTGTTAAACACATTATTAAAAATGGGAGGAAGAGCAGGGAACCATCATCTTTAAAGATGTGAATCTGAAAAAAATCACGAATTAATATAAAATTGCAAAAGACAACAACAGTAGAACTTACAGCTATGTGTAATAGTGAAAGTAAGAGCAAGAGATTGGGAGTAAACAGCTGTTTAGCCTTAAAAAAAAAACAATAATCATGAAGGCTAATTAAAAAACTTGGGATGTGCACAAAGAATGGACTCTGGAGCAATGGAAGAAGGTCATGTGGTCTGATGAGTTCAGATTTACTGTTCCAGAGTGAGTGCATTAGTGTAATGAGAGGTGGAGGAAGTGATGCACCCATCATGCCTTTAGTGCCTACCATAAGCCTCTGGAGGCAGTGCTGTGATCTGGAGATGCTGCAGTTGATCAGGTCAAGGTTCAGCGACGTTATGTGCCCAAAGAATGAGGTCAGCTGACTACCTGAATATACTGACTGACCAGATTATTCCATCAATTTCTTTTTTCCCCCTGATGGCACAGACTTTATCCAGGGTGACAATGCCAGGATTCATCAGGCTTAAATTGTGAAAGAGTGGCACAGGGAGCATTAGGGGGCATTATTTTTACACATAAATTGGCCACCAGAGAGTCAGGTGTCCGTTCCGTGTTTCCTTTTTCATGTGATTCCTTTGTTCTGTTTCCCGCCGTTTCCCATGTTCATTATTTTCACCTGTGTTCCTCCCCTGTGTATCATCAGTCTAATTATGTTATGTTATTAGTTTGTTTCCTTCGTGGTCCGGTATTGTATTGTCAGCACATCCCTCTGATCGTCCTCCCATGTCGTCTTCATCCCCTGATTCCTGTATGTTGATGTTCCAGTGTTTCCTGTGAATGTTTGTAAATAAATCCGTTTATGTTTTTGATAATCCCCCTGTTTTCGTACTTTATAATTTATAATTTATATCATGTAAAATGTACAACTTTGGATTGACCATCATAGAGTTCAGAGCTGAACCGTATTGAGAATCTTTAGGATATGCTGTAGAAGACTGCACAGCCGTCCGACTCTCGCATCATAAATATAAGATCTTGGTGAAAAAGTATTTCAGCTTTGGACATAAATATTGTGACATTGCAGAAGCATACTGAAACCATGCCACTGTGAATCCGTGCCATAATCAAAGCTAAAGACTGTCCAATAAAAAATATTACAGTGTGTGATTTTTTGTAAAATAGTGATACTCAGAAACTCTGGGGTTACAGTAAAAAAGATTAGTTATCATGACTATGTTATAACATTCATCTGCGTTCATCTAATAAATATAATTTTTCAGACATGACTAGAAAGCTCTATTAGAGCTCTGCTAACAAGCTGATGATCTGAAGACATATGAATTATGCAGAGCGGTGGGTCCACAGCACTGGAGTCAAAAACCACTGGTTTAAAGGATGATATTAGCTACTTTAACATCACTAGATCCTAAAATGATTTCTCTTCCCTGTAAATGCTGCTTCTCCACAGAGTTTACTTAGATTTAGATCTCTCAAATTCAATTGCTTTGCTCATTAACCCAAATCGAGCGGTGATGTGTTTCTGGTGCTCCCTGATGTCGTCCCTCCTATGGCTTCTTGTACACATCTCTAAGAGCACCTGCTGAGTGCCATCTCTCACATTATCAACCTCTTTCTATCCACTGGCATTTTTACATCTGTTGTGCTTTGTCTTTAGCTCGATAGAAATGAGGTATATTTACACTCCTGGCCTCATTAGGATGGATCGGGAGTCCATTTGATGTTTTAGGGAGCTGTTGCCGGCAGCATTAATGAAAGGAATTGCTCTCTGAACTGAGCGTCACTTAATTTTAGTTATGGGATGGTAGAAATTGATATGATGCAGATCAATTTTGTCTTTTTTTTTTCATTATAATTGCATAGTAACATTAGGGATTGCTTTTCATTACACCCTGTGACAAAAAAACAACAACACATTTGTGAGTATAAAAAAATACTTAAAGGCACCAACTTATGGCTAAAACTGTGTCTGCGCAACCATTTTGAAAATGTGCATACATTTATTTATTTATTTTTTTTAGGATAAGAAAAAATGTGTGTTACCTACGATGGAAAAACGTATACCGAATAAATTCCAGCATGTGCAAAAAAAAATGTCATGTGATTTTTCAAAAATGAAATATTTACAGTTATAACTTCATATATTGAGCATTGCATTACAACTTACAATGTCAGCATGGCAACAGTAAAGATTCAAAAGACACGTTAAACATTTGACACTTGTATAGTCTCTTTGTAAGAAGCAGTGAAAAACGGTATTATTCAGACTCTCCTTCAGACTTCTTTTGTACTGAAAATCTACTGTAATGGCCTTTGATTAAAGATGAATGTGAAAATAATGGAACGGGGTTAAAGTACATACAGTTTGCAGTTTAGGTTTTAGCTTCAAACCATTCTAAAAGACTTAAGTAAGTGACCTTGCTCACTTGAATGTGGCAAAGTTGTATGGATAAAATTGCAACAAATCACACTTGACATTCCAATATAAATGTAATCTAAGGTTCACAAACTTAAATAGTCCTATCATAACTATCTCAAATAACTTCTTAGCAATTTTATGGGAATTTAAATTCTGCCCATATGCTTTGGACACACGTCATATTCCATAAGGCCATACTAACATGTTAAAACCTGTTGACATGCGCAATCTTCACATTTTCTCCAGATAAATCAGAGCAGACGGCTGCTGTGGCATTAGATCAGGGCTTTGACCAATGAGGTCATGCCTGTGCAATGTTGGATGCAGTGGGATAATAGGTGCAGAGAACCAATCAGACATCAACTGATTAAGAGTAATGGAGGTGTCTTGAGCTGAGCCGTTGAGAAAAGGTCACCTGAACACACACACACACACACACACACACACACACACACACACACACACA
>CAIGQW010000272.1:13894514-13914926 GCA_903798125.1 Danio choprae
CACACACACACACACACACACACACACACACACACACACACACACACTTTCTTTGTGGGTACTTTTGTTACTAAATGTTAAGACATAAAATATTAATGTTTGTACTGTACTGAGGATAAGTTGGCGGTTCATTCCGCTGTGGCGACCCCAGATTAATAAAGGGACTAAGCCGAAAATGAAAATGAATGAATGAATACTGTACTGATACAGTATACGTTCCCCTACCCCTAAACCCAACCCTCACAGGAAACAATTAGCTTTTATTTTATATTATTTTTTCAAGTCTTTCAAAATACTTAATTCTGTGTGATTTATGTGCAATTTTCCTCTTGGGGACCAAAAAAAAAAGGTCCCAAAGTCAGAATTGACTGGTATTGCTATATTTGTTTGGACATCCACATGGGAATACATGATATACTGTATACAAACAGGCAGACAGACACACATTAGAAGATTACAATCCAGAATTAAAAATGACAAATTTTCCACATTTTCTAGTGGCCTTATCATTTAAACAACAGACCCATTAAAGAAATCTGGTGGTAAAATTTAAAATTGTTTATTGTTAATTGTACAATATGTTAATATTATCTAAATTATTTACATTTTTGACAGTTCTCACAGTTTTACCATTGTTTTTTTTATTGTATTTCTGATTAAATAAATGTGACCTTAGTAAGTGTGTGTTTTTTTAATGGCAAATATAACATTCTCCATTTAAAGCAAAACTTTTCAGTAATGATGTCAACTCATGATTTAGTTTATTAAAACTAAATAGTTTCATGTATATAACAGCTAAGTAAAGCTCTGAACATAATATCCCATTACTTTAATTACAGTGTCATTGTTCTGAAATTAAATTACATACGTTTATTTTCTTCTATCCATCCTCCAGTTTCTTAACTACTTTGTTTCTCCGGCCACCCACTTACCTGCCTCTCTATCTAATACATTACCACACAAAACTTTCTTTCCTTTTTTGTTCTTTCTTTCCTTCTCCTTGTCTTCAGCTGCCAGCCTTTTGGTCTCTTAGCAACATGACTCATTTCCACTGAGACCAGGCTGGAGTGAAGTTGTCTATTTTCAAAGTGTATGTGATTAACAATTTGGATTTCTCTTTCACAACTTCCATTCTGTTGTTTTTGTCTGCTTATTCAGGGTGTTAAATTGAAATGAGTTTTTATTTCCCGCAGACAAGAAATTACTTTTGAGTTGAAATGAACATACAGGTATATGTGCAAGCTAATGAATCCTACACACAGTTTCAGGAGTGACAACCACAATAAAATACCTCTGTGTGTGTCTACAGAACATGATTCACACCTGAAACTAAAATAATCGACAGCATGGCTGTGGCAACTCATTCAAAGCAATTTTAAAGCAAAGTAACTCTGCAATGTTCAAAGACTTTTGACGTCATGTTCTGCAGTTTTACCCAAATCACTATCAATGAAGGCGTTGCATTTTGCTGAAGACCGCTACAGTAGTTTGCTTCACATAGCACATTCTTGCAGTTTTGCCATGTCCACTTATAAGGTGTCTTTAGGCTGGTCATTAGCTTTCCATCCAAAGATGCGAATTAGATTTATATGCAAAACTCGAATATCGCATAAAACATTTGAGTCCATTTTTGACATCCATTTGACATCCATTGAGTCAAAGAGAACAAAATCGTCACTTATACTGGCACTAAATATCAAAAAGAAAAAATGGAGAAAGTGCCTTTTTTCTTATGCAATAAATTACTTGCACCTCAGAAGACATTGAAACTCAACTAGCTTTTGGAGGTGTGAGACCACTCTTTGGGAGCACAGCCTCTCAAGACATTTTTGGGAGGTAATAATACCAAACTACTTTGATGACAGACATTGGCAAAGGGATTTTAAAATGACCAAAACAACATTTTTTAGATGTTGGTTGATATGGTCAGTCTACTGGTTTGTCTATAATGTTGTCCAACTGCACCCATATAATGTCTATTTTGTTTATAATGTTGTCTTACACAATCATGTGATTTGTTATCCTATGATTAAATCACATGACATTTTTTATGCACATGCTGGAATTTATTCGGTATACGTTTTTCCATCGTAGGTAACACATTTTTTCTTATCCTAAATAAAATAAATAAATAAATGTATGCACATTTTCAAAATGGTTGCGCATCTTGCTATTTCCATTAAAAAAATTATGCAATATTCCAAAATGTGCATAAAAATAGGTGGATGGATACATAACTTGTATCACTTTATTATGGGGAACACATATTGAAAACCCTTCAAACTGACTTTTGCCTTAAAGGGATAGTTCACCCAAAAATGAAAACTACTTCATCATTTTCTCTCCCTAATATGGTTTTACACCTTTAGAAGTTTCTTTCTTTTGTTGAACACACACAAAAAAAGATATTTTGAAGAATGCTGGTTGCTAAAAATATTTACTATGGAAGTCAATGGGAGTTTTTCTTTAATGGAAGAAACTCAATTAGGCTTTGAACAAGTGAAGGGTGAGTTAATGATGACAGAATTAAAATGTTCTAATTAATTAAACTATCTCTTTATTGAACTCATAATTGGCTGCTCATTATAGTACATGGCAAAGTGTTTATGTTTAAGTTTGAGGGATCGGAAATATGTGTCTCATTTTTTTGTTTGTGTAAAAAGAAGTATGACTATGAAAATGGCACAAATGGCAATATGTGAGCCCTTTACAATGCTTTTGGATAGCTTTCCCAAAGGAACGATTAAAGAATAATTATAAAAAAGAATTTTAAATTCAATATCTTTGTTATTATTTACCCTATGAAGAAGAGGCATCCTCAACTGAACAGAGCTGGTCACGCTAACATGTTCCGTACAACTAAAAAAACAAAAAAGAACAAATTTGTAAAAACATTGGTTGAGTAAGAAACTGGTCATTTAAAAGTGAAAACGTCTAATCATTGTAATAGAAATACAAAATGTAAGATTTATCTTTTGAAAGAGTCTTGACAGTCTGTGTAGTTGATGGGTTTTTTTGGAACTTGACTATGACAGTTACAGATTTGAAAACCAAAAAGATGGGAAATAAAGAATCAACTTCTAAAGAATTATGGGATTCTTCTGGATAATATGGTTATAAATAGAACTCATTCATTCATTTTCGTTTCGGCTTAGTCCCTTTATTAATCTGGGGTCACCTACACCGCATGTCTTTGGACTTGTGGGGGCAAACCGGAGCACCCGGAGGAAACCCACGCCAACACAGGGAGAACATGCAAACTCCACACAGAAATGCCAACTGACCCAGCCGAGGCTTGAACCAGCGACCTTCTTGCTGTGAGGCGATCGTGCTACCCACTGCGCCACCGTGAGGCCCCCAAAATAGAACTCGTAAGTGTAAAGAACCATTTCTAAAATTTAGATCCCTTTGAGCTTCTGGGATGACATTGAAGACCCTCAGTCTTCTACCTCTCAGGCTCTGGGATACAATAGCGGTCTCTGCATTTGTGAAGGAGGACAAATCAATCAATAATGCGCTCAAAGGTTGCTGTGCTCTGCAGATACTCAAACTGCTGGGAGACAAGTATACCTCAAGTGTTCTCTCCTTATGTATACTGAGAGGCAGCAAATTAGGGGTGGTGACATTTAATTTGGCTCTTTTGGAGAAGCGTCTTGCAGCACTCATGAAGGATTGCAATTAGGGCAGATGAGCTGTTTTACATCTTGGCCTGTCATTCATTTCCAGGTCGTCCACAGGTCACACAGCGGTGTGCTATATACCTCGCTAAAAGCCAAGACAGCTGCAGAGCCTGTTATTACCATTCCTGACAAGGTAAGAATTTTAAAAAATCCCATTTAAATGTAGCTATGTAAAGAATCTGTTATTTATAGTGGGAGGTAAACATTTCTGCATTTGAATAGATGTCTGCTTCGGCACCTGTTTCAAAAAAAGCGAGTCCCCTTAACAAAACAAAAATATGTTGTGCAGAAAGACAACATAATAGCGTAATTGGTATAATTTGGCATACAAAGAAAGCTATCTAGCCTACACCTGCAAAGGTAGATGATAAATTAATATTAATGCAGCCTCAATTTTCAAAATGTTTCCGAGGAGCTGCCTCAGAGCAAAAAATCCAAATAACCTTTGAGATAATTGTGAATCAAAAAACAGGAGAGCCAAGATTGGCACATGGAGATAACATCCTCTGAGGTCTAAGCATATTGCGAGGATTACATCTGCTTCAGCATAAATGTAAGAATCTACACTCCATTGGAAAAGAGTAATTGAATTGTTGGCAGCTCTCCAGCATTCAAGGATTGAAATGATCACCAGCTGCTGTGTATTAAAGGTCTCCATCAAGATGTTCTACCTGTAGCACAGCTGCTATGTATTCTTTATTAAGTGTTTTGCTGTAGCACCTATTTTGAAAAGGGCTGTCTGTGATCACAAAATGCTATTAATTGTATCTAGCATTATTTTTGAAAAAGGCAAGGAAGAGTGACAATCTCGAGCATCCAGACCAATGAATGATGCACTGTTCAGATATGCAGCATTTTTCAACATTCTTAAAAATAAAGGTTATTTTTTGGTCGGCACGGTGGCTCATTGGTTAGCAGTGTAGCCTCACAGCAAGAAGGTTGCTGGTTTGAGTCCCGGCTGGGCCAGTTGGCATTTCTGTGTGGAGTCTGCATGTACTCCGCGTTTTGGCATGGGTTTCCTCCGAGTTCTCCGGTTTCGCCCACAGTTCAAAGACATGCACTGTGGGTGAATTGGGTAAGCAAAATTGTCCGTAGTGTATGAGTGCGTGCTATGAGTGTGTGTGAATGTATGGGAGGTTCTCAGTACTGGGTTGCAGCTGGAAGGGTATCCCGCTGCGTAAAACATATGCTGGAATAGTTGGCGATTCATTTCGCTGTGGCGACCCCTGATAAATAAGGGACTAAGCCGAAGGAAAATTTATGAATGAATGAATTTATTGGTTTTGGTGGTTCCATGATGAACTTTTTAAATCTGTACACTCTCAGAAATAAAGGTACAGGAGCTGTCACTAGGGCAGTACCTTTTCAAAAGATACATATTTGTACCCAAAGAGGCCAGTGGGACCTCAAAGGTGCATTTTAGTGCCCAAATGTTCCTAAAAGTACCATTATGGACCCTTCAGGTACAAATTTTTGAAAATGTACTGCCCCAGTGACAGCTCCTGTACCTTTATTTCTGAGAGTGTACTGTAGAATCATAGCTTTCTTGGTGTTAAGTACATTTTTATAAACTGAAGAACACAAAGAATTGTTTTTTTTATTGAAATTGCTGTGGATTTTTAGAAATGTTTCTGACTCAAGGTCTATTTTGTCATACTCTTACATCAACAAAAATCAACTAATAATTAAAAAAAAACACCAAATGTCCTTATAGTTACAAAGTGTCATGCACTTATACCAGACTATCCTGCTAAATTATCAAACAGTGGTGCACACAGACACGCGCACATATGCAATCACATGCGCACACGCACACGCACACACATACACACTATACTATATTCTAAAGTAAAAACTTTCTTGGATCAAAAGCCCCTGTACAGCCTAAGATCCATCATATTAACAGAATGTTAAAAAATAACTTGAACCTGTTGCTTTATCTGCTTGGGGAAATGTAAATATTATCCATGGCATGGATTCCTATAAAAATTACTCAGTGAAAATAAAGAATAATGGTATATTTGAGTGTAGTTTTGCTACTGACTTTGTTGTACTGTATTTCCATTTGCAGCTCACTATGGTGCCTATTCAGCCACTAAACCCTTAATATAACAGTGAGAGTCAGTGGTGCTGGGATAAAGAGAGCTTATTGATAGAATCAATATCAAACAGTCAAGATCAAATCACCAGTAACCACAATAGCAGAGGAAGGGCGGAGTCATGGTCACAAACAGGCAGATAGTCAGGGCAGCTAATAATCAGAAAGTAGACAAAAAAGGCAAAAGTCAGGCAGCAAAGGTTTAAGAAAGTCAAATCAGGGAGGGCAATAGACGAATTACCAGTTCGTAAACATTCAGGATGCGCGCACATCGAGGTTGCAGAAAAAAAAAACGGGAGCACTAGCATTTACAGTGAGGGAATGACATCCGATGCGGTACAGAGTTTGTTGTTGTATTAGAGATATGTTATATTGATTACATATTATATATATTATTTACATAATTCTTTCCTCACTCCATTCAGCTCTTCTGATGGCTGTTAGCCAAAGACGTCTGCGGTTGACATTAAAAGCAGTGTGGTGTACAGTAAAATTTAAGTTTTCTATTTTTGGACTTTCGATTTTGGCATCCTACCACACAACACGACATGTTTGCTATTGCAACCGGTCTTTTTTTGCAACCGGTATGCGCAGTTGAACCCATGTGACGTCATGTGTGACGTAGGTTGGTAATTCCCCTATAGAAAGGACTAATGTTATATTTGTGAACAGTAACTCAAAAGGACTTCCGACTGGGTGATTGTTCTGAGAACAGCAAAGTGTATTCCAATTCACCTATCTATATTACACCTCAAATATATGTAGACTATTGGTGAAGAAAAAGTAGGCTACATAGTTTTGAGAGTTTTCGAAAATTAAGCTTTTTGAATCTGACATGAAACCTTTTTTGCATGTTTCCCCCACAATTCCAAAGACATGCGGTATAGGTGAATTGGGTAAGCTAAACTGTCCGTAGTGTATGAGTGTGAATGAGAGTGTGTGGGTGTTTCCCAGAGATGGGTTGCAGCTGGAAGGGCATCCGCTGCGTAAAACATATGCTGGATAAGTTGGCGGTTCATTCCGCTGTGGCGACCCCAGATTAATAAAGGGACTAAGCCGAAAAGAAAACGAATGAATGAAGCTATAATGCCATTTTTTGTAACGAAAGTGACTTGAAAGCACACAAGGTTGCAATTATAAACAACTTAAAAGTACAAACGTCCCATGAGGACATAAATGCTGCATAAACTTCATTGCACCCCTCTCTACATCTGTATCTTGTGTTCATCATGTTTGCAGATTGCAGATGCACATTTTACCTGTGTTTGTGGTTCTTAAAAAATCATGTTCAACACGGCGTGCTGTGGGCAATAGCTGTAAGAAAGCATGGATGTGCACTTCAAATTTCTGCAATAGGAGTCTGGAAATAGTTAGTCTTGTGTAGTCAGACCTCAGACTGACGGCTGAAGTTCTGGGAACTTTGGCCACTTTGAATGATCAAGGACCACCAACAATGCTAACAAGTTAACCAACCTGAAAAATAGTTCACAAAAGGTAACTTTATCTACTTCCTTAAGTGCCCTGGGACACACTTTTTTTTTTTTCTTTTCAAATATTCATTCATTAATTTTCTTTTCAGCTTAGTCCCTTTATTAATCTGGGGTCGCCACAGCGGAATGAACCGCCAACTTATCCTGCATATGTTTTACGCAGCGGATGCCCTTCCAGCTGCAACCTATCACTGGGAAACATCCATACACTCATTCACACTCATACACTATGGACAAATTAGCTTACCCAATTCACCTATACCGCATGTCTTTGGACTTGTGGGGGAAACCGGAGCACCTGGAGGAAACCCACGCCAACATGGGGAGAACATGCAAACTCCACACAGAAATGCCAATTGACCCAGCCGAGGCTCAAACCAGCAACCTTCTTGCTGTGAGGCGATCGTGCTACCCACTGCGCCACCGTGAGGCCCCTTTTTAAATATATTTTTTAATACTATTAAAGCAAATAGTGCATGCAGCAGGTAATTGATGGAGATCATGCAGTCTAGCTGATGAATGAAACTAAATATATATATTTTAAAAATTGCTATATGCTATATAATAATATCCAGTGTTAGATAACGACGATTTAAATTAAATCAAATTTAAATGAATTAAAAACTAACCATATGATTTTGTTAGCTCGCATTGCTAGTTTTGTGGTGACCAATTCATCTGTAAATCTGTGTTACATTTAAGAAGAAAAAAAGAGTTTGCCCTTGTAATCTAAAATAAAAATATGAAAATGCACTTCCTGTTTGTTTTCTGTTAAATGCTCAGATTTGGTCTGTCTGAGGTAATGGGCGTGGCTAACATAATTAACCACACTGCTCCAACGGTCAGTTTTGACAACAAACAGAAAAAGCAAGGAGGAGTTGTCTGTTAGGTTGTAATAACTCTTCCGAAACCCTTTTCCCAATCTTTCTGAATGTAGTGTCTACTTTACTACATCCAATCAGCTCGCAGTAAAAAAAAAAACAAGCCACGCCCACTATTTTCTTATTTAATATTCCATTTCTCTAGGAACTGCATCACAATACAAAAAAAAAAATGGTTGCAGCTTCCTCTTCATGTGGACTTTAAGGCAGTGGCTCTCACTAGGCCTCAACAAATGTTGAAAGGGATTCAAGTGATTTACAATAAGGCATGCATTAATATACACCAAAACAACTATAAAGCAGGATATGTTATGATTATTCAGTAAATTGTATACTGAAACTATGTCTCTGCTTATGCCAAGCTCTAGAATATTTTATGAGGTAGAAAGTTAAAAAAATGACATACTGTTTTAGGGCTGCATTAAATGTGGGCCATTTGGATGCCATTTCTTACCCCGCGTTAAAACAGTCATTCTTGTATCTAAACTCATTCAACTCCACATAAAACAATTCAGCATCTACAGTACGAGTGCATGACCCCCAGCTCTGCTGTTTTCAGTTTCTTCACTCCTCCGCTTTCTTTTTTCCTTCTGTGTCTGTCTTATCTGCCATGATACAGCTTCAAATAATGTGTATAAACTTAGTTTCCAGGAAATCCTGTTAAGTGTTTTTTCACTTATGATGGCTGCATCCCAAACACAAGCGTAATGAACACTGTTGAGCGGATGTGAAAATTAAAGACAAGGGATTCAGAGAGTTTGTGAACATTTAATTGAAAGAGAAAGTACTAGACGTTTCCTGCAGCCCACATTCTCCATTTTAACCATCTCCTCATTTTAATTGGCCAATGAGTCACTTCTCTGAAAAAAATGCCAGGATAAATGAATTAGGAAATGTGACATTAAGAACAATGTCATCAGAATGTCCGTTATAAATAAGTACTGACAACAGAAAGGATTTCAAATTTGACACCTGTTTTAAAGCACTAATGTCTTTAAATATCTGTATTAGATACGAAATGTGTGTAAAATGTGTTGAAATATTGCTGATATCATATATAGATTTTAACAGTTCAATATGTTCCCTCTGCCGCCGTGCTCGCCTGCCACATTTGCGGCAGTAAATGCACCTGCAGCTTTGACTGCTGGGTGGCGCTTTAACCATAGTTAGCTTCGTCAGCTAAAATATAAACACGCAATTTTCAGCTTTGTCTTTCTACAATACTAGATAGGACGGTACTGTATGCGTACTGTATGTGTTCAATTCAAATTTAATTTTGTTTGGTTGTTTTGGTTTCTTTAGTAATTAACATACTTTTAAAAGTTGTCTACAATACTTATTGAGAAACATAGCCTAAAGGCTGCAGTTATTAAGCAAATATAAGAATTAAGTTCTTTAGCCCTATTAAAGTGCGTTGGGGTAAAAAGAACGTTCGATTTCTAAATCTTTTAGTTTTTATTCAGAATATGAACAATATCTCAACATATGCAAACAAATAAATAAATTAAACGGATTGTATTGGCATTCGTTATAACAACACAGGACAAGACACGTTAATAAAAGCTAATCAAGTGTCACTCATTCTTAACAAATAAATGTTTTCATAACAAAAAGAGCTTAGTTACTCACTCATCGTGCATGGTGTAACCTTTTTCAAAGTCTGTCTAATTTGGAATTATTTTATTAAGGAATTATAATGCTTTGTTTTGTTATTTCATCTTCATTTACATATTGCAGGGCATTTACAGCCACTGTATATTTCTGTCCATTCGCATCCTCTCCCTTTGTCCCAGCGACACCACACGTGGCGGTAGTGGTCATTTTGAACTGTCACTGTACACCTAACACATTGGTCACACTTTACAATAAGGTTTCACTAATGTATTTAATAACACAGCATTTACTAATGCATTATTAAAATCCCTATTCATGATTGTTAACATTAGTTAATGCAGTGTAAGTTAACTTGTACTAACAACGACAATGACATTATTTTGATTAACTTACATTAATACAGGGGAATAAATACTATAATTAAATGTATTGCTCATTGTTTGGTCATGTTAATAAATACATTAACTGAAATTACATAATACAACCTTAAAGTGTTACTAACACATTCATACAAAAAATGCTTGTCAAAAGGTTTCTTTTGTTTGACAGTCCTGCAGTGAATTTCGTTTACGGAATTGCACCATTTATAATATATAATGTGTGTATGTATGTATGTATTTATTTATTTATTTATTATTGAGGTTTTTGTTTATTTAAAACAGCAAGTCATTTACATTGATTGACTGCTTTGTTTATATGCTGGTAGGACTGGTATTGATTTTTCCTCACATCATCTCTTCAGCTTTAAAGGACTGAATTTCTTTCAAAACAATTCTTGGTTTGTTGTGCTATCACTGGTGCGCTCATGTCCAGACATCACAAAAAAGAGCACAGCAAAGGCGTATTTCTCTCACTGTACTCAGAAACATTCGTTCTTTAATATCAAGCTAAATGTAGGATCAGGTTTTTTGTTAAAAAAAAAAACAGGTTCCATGTAATTGTGGCTATTTTCGGGTATTTTTTATAAGAGTGTAAGCAATAACATACAGTTATACTCTTTTCTGATCACAACTATGATTTTTTTGAACAACAATCCTGATTTTAAAACATTAATAATAACATTAACACATTTTAAGAGGCAAAATATTTACTTTTATATAAGTCTAGAATTTGGCTGATTTGGGACTGAACAGACAGCGGTTTCAGAGAAATGAAATGAAAATACTAGTTTATTTGAACACAAAGCACAACCTTCATGACTAGAGGACATTTTGAACGTATGTGAACAAAACAAAGCACTTTGCCACAAAAGCTCTTCCACTGCTCAGACAGAAAAGAAAGTACAATAACCGTGTGTGTTTGTCAATGAAATCCAATAATTTTATTATACATGATAATATAAGTTTATTTTTTTTGTAAATGAAAAAAATAATGGGTTACTTTTAGTTACTTTAAAAAGTAATCTGATTACATAACTCCCTTTCCCCTTCATATGGTAACTCCAACGTGTGTCTATAAACAGACTACAGGAGATCGCTAGACGACCAATCACTCTGAAGAGAAAGAAAAAGGGCCAATGAATGCCAAATGAGTTGGCAGAGCTCGGCTCCACAGGTGCGACTGATTAGTCATTAGTGGAGTATATCAGTGGCGTCGGTAGAGCGAGCATCAGATTCTTTCAGACCTCACACTGAGACTAAAGACCTCCTGATCTGCATCCTGATTTTGAAACGGGCAAAGAAGCAACAGCGGTGGTCAAACTAGGCTCCTTTCCCATCCCCTGGGCGTTTCACTGGTGTTTAATAAAAGAGCAGTTTTCTCTAAAAGAGCAGATCCCCTAAGAGAGCAACACGGCCAAGTAGCACGTCTTTTTAATGATGTCGTTCCGGCCATGCGTTTCTGGATGCGGTGGTTTCCTAGCCCAGGATGACAGGCACGAGTATTGCATCACATGTCTGGGGGTCCAGCAGGTGGAGGTGGTGCTCGCAGACAGGTCTTGCCCTCACTGCGATTTTCTGTCTGGACCTTGTGCGCTCCCACTCTCACCACCCTCGATGGTGGAGCAGCCAGGGGGTATAAGGGGATTCCTCAGGTGTAGCACGCTATTGCGGTCAATCTTTACCCGCAAGACGCCTCCACCTGAAGAGGTCTACCTAAACTCCCATCAAAAGTGTGTAGGATATCTGAGTCTATCATGGCCAGAGCCTACACTGCGGCAGGCCAGGCTGCTTCCGCTCTGCACGCTATGGCCACCTATCAACGCTACCAAGCGGAGAAGTTGGCCGAGATGCAGGAGGGTGGTTCTTTCCCCGGGCTTAATGCACAAGCACCTCACGGCAACCATTTATGCTCTCATGACCACCAAATCAACCGCCCGTGCCCTGGGGAAGACGATGGCCACACTGGTGGTCCAGGAACACCACCTCTGGCTTAACCTGGTGGATATGCGAGACACTGACAAAGCTCACTTTCTCAATGCACCCATATCACAGGCTGGCCTGTTCGGCAACACCGTTGGGGACTTTACCCAGGAGTTCTTGGTGATGAAAGAGCAGTTGAAGGCAATGGAAGAGGTCATCTACCAGCGGTCTCGGAAAACTGCTCTCCCAGCTGCCCCATCCACCTCGGCTGCTCCTCGCCAATGGCGCCCACCCACGACTACAACATCTGCTCTGCCTCCGCCGCCTGCTCCACTGGCCAAGCCGATAAGACGGGCCATCTGGAGAAGAGGGGACCTGCTCTTTTCTCAGTGGGGAGCCGAGGAACAATTCAGTCTACAACAGCAACTTCATTTCCACTGCTGGTCTTCGGGTTTGCGATACCCAAATTTTCAATAAAAGAGCAGTTTCCTCTCTCTCCGGATGTGCAAACCTGAGTCTTGCCAGTTTGGGACACTTCGCCTTCCAACTAGCAGCATCGGGCCATATCGCCACAGGCTTCCAGGGTGCAAGGGACCGATCTCCTTTCCCTCACCTCAGTCTCATCAAGGGATCCAAGGAGGAAGGTAAGAGACAATTTCTTATTTTCAGCTCTTCCTTGGGCCACTCTGCTTCCTGAGGTGAGCACTCCCCTCCCCAACTGCCCCTCCACTAGTACGTCAGTGATCACTCCGATGATGCCATTAGCGCTGCTTAGCGCTGCCCAGCCCGTTGCGGTGGCTCATGCAGATTTCATCAGACTTGGCTATGCGATATAATTAGCTTCTCACCATCGCAAGTTCACACGTGTACATTTCACGAGGGTCAGCCCCGTGTCCGCCCCTGTCTTGCGAGAGGAGATTGCTGTCCTCCTGACAAAGGATGCAATCGAGCCGGTCCCTCCAGCCGAGATGAGGTGCGGGTTTTACAGCCCGTACTTCATTGTGGCTAAAAAGAGTGGGGGGGTTAAGGCCAATCCTAGATCTGCACAGACTGAACCGTCTGAATTTACACAAAATGCCATTGGCAGTGTTTCTCACTCCTCACCGTTTTTTACCGGTCCTACAGCAGAAACTCGTGCTGGTCAGGACGGACAGTTTTGTTTGGTGCACCTCTTTGGCCCAACCGGACCTGGATTTCTGAACTCACACTCCTCACGACGGACCCTCCCTGGCGCATTCCCCCGAGAGAGGACCTCCTCTCTCAGGGATGGGGCCCCGCGGAACTCTCTGGAACCTCCACATGTGGTCCATAAACGGAGCACGGAAGACTTAGGTGACTTACCGGCTTCGGTGGTTTACACCATCACTCAGGCTAGAGCACCCTCTATGAGGCATGCCTACGCCCTAAAGTGGAGTCTATTCGCTGAGTGGTACGCTTCTCGCCGAGAAGACCCCCAAACTTGCCAGATTAGCATTGTGTTATCTTTCCTTCAGGATAAGCTGGAGGGTAGGCTGTCACCCTCCACACTGAAGGTTTACGTGGCTGCCATCTCCGCTTATCATGACTCGGTGGATGGCAACACCTCAGGAAGCATAATCTAATCATCCAATTCCTCAGAGGTGCGCGGCGATTAAATCCATAACCCCCCCCTCTCATGTCCTCTTGGGATCTCTCTGTAGTCCTGGCAGTTCTGCAGGGCGATCCAATCGAGCCACTCAACTCGGTATCCTTAAAAATTCTGTCCATGAAGACAGCTCTGCTAAACGCGTTGGCATTGTTCAAGAGAGTCTGGGATTTGGAGGCATTTTCAGTCAGCAAATCGTGCCTGGAATTCGGGCCGGCCTACTCTCACGTTATCCTGAGACCCCAACTATGTGCCCAAGGTTCCTACCACCCCATTTTGAGATCAGGTGGTGAACCTGCAAGCACTGCCTTCAGAGGAGGCAGACCCAGCCTATTCACTGCTTTGTCCGGGTGCCTGGCTCTGTGTGACGTCTGGTATGCCCACTCTTGGTCTACCCACATGCTGAGGTTCGGTGCCAGGTATGTGCGGTCCCCTATGGTGATCCCATATGCTTATTTCAGCCACAGAGTGTTCCCCCTGACCAGGTAGACCTGTGTCTTCCCTACCTGCTAACCAGCTTATCATATGTAGTACTCCCCCTCCATAGTGCCAGTCCATATGTTCTTATTGCCATCCAGTCTCCCCTTTTGGGTAGCAGGTGGCCTCCGCAGCATCCTCCCCCTTCGGGGACTGGCATGCTTTCCCAACGTACATTACGACCCCCCATCAAAAGTTTATAATTATTTCCATGTAATGGTAATAAAAGGGCCCAGGGGATGTTGGAAGGTTGCACTCCTGGTGATGCTTGTGCGCTCAAGCTTTGCTTGGCAAACTTCACATCAGGAGCGTGACGGGCTTAGCTGCTGTGGCATTTTCCATACAGTCTCCCGTAGTCTGTTTACAGACGAACGTTGGAGTTCCCATATAAAGGGGAACGTCCTGGTTACGTATGTTCCCCAAATAGGGAACGGAGATGCGCGTCTCCACTGTCACAGCAGCTGAGTCTCCAGCTGTTGGTTGAGTGTTCTGTCTTCAGCTGGCAAAAATCAGATGCTCGCTCCATGAGCCACTGATATACTCCACTAATGACTAACCAGTCTCACCTATGGAGCCGAGCTCTGCCAACTCATTTGGCATTCATTGGCCCTTTTTCTTTTTCTTCAGAGTGATTGGTCGTCTGGCGATCTCCCGTAGTATGTTTACAGACGCATGTCTCCGTTCCCTATTTAGGGAATGTGGATTACGTATGTAACCAGGAAGTGGCTACCAAACAACTTCATTTTAGTCTAAGTAAAATGTTCAGTCTTTATTTAAAGTGCCCCTATTATTTATGCTATAATAAAAATTCCTTATTCTAGTTTTTACATAGTTTGCGATACATTATGTGATCTTATAGTTGTGCAATAAGTGTATGTATGCCGAACATATATATATATATATATATATATATATATATATATATATATATATATATTATGCTCATACAGGTCATAGATATAAGGAAAGAGTTTGTATTCATTAAATGCATGTATTATTTCAAAGATGTGTGATCATTTCACAGAATTGATTCTATTTAAGAGAAAAACTCCTGGCTTCACAGACAAGGCTTAAGGCTACTCCTAGACTAAATTGCATGCATGGGCTGTCTAAACCGAAAATAATTTCCAGTTCAATATCTCAATACACCAGTGCCATAGATTAGTCTCAAGATGCACAATTGTAGCATGTTTTTCTAAATAATTTTTATAAAAGCAAGTTAAATAAATCCTATCCTGGCTTAAGGAGACATTTCACCACCCAAAATATAAATTTATATATAAAATACAAACCTTTACGTGTTTCTTTTTTTCTGTTGAACACAAAAGAAAATATTTTGAACAATGTTAGAAACCGTTAACTATTGACATACTATTCAAATTACAATGACAGAATTTTCAGTTTTGTGTGAACCATCCCTTTAAGCTAAGCCCTGTTTGTGAAACAGGGACAGGATAACTTAATTTTCGGTGCAGTTTGATCTATACATCTTCACATTCACAAACAGCTACATTAGCTACATAGTGCATGAAAAGGTAAAATAAGGGCACTTTAAAAGTACTGAATTAGTCTAGTTTGCAAACCTTGAATATATACAAAACAAAGGTGTAAAGCAGACAAGTACATAAGTTACTAGTTCAAAATAAAATTGTTATTTTTACAAAACACCTCTATGATCCCATTTAGCAACTTGTAAACTAGTAAAAGCTTAACAAAACACACATGTGTATTACTGATTTGTAAAGTTGTATAATAAAACATGAAATGTTTTATATCTGAAGTTTGAGTTAACCACAAACCTTTTCAGGCATTCAAAACAACAACAACAAGAACAACAACAACATCTGACATTAGAATGATGCAACCAAATATGAAAAGCCGTCACCCTCCCAGTAGAGCTTTATAGCACCTCATGTTGCAGTGCTAAGAATGCAACTTTCCATAGCTAAACAGCTATTGCATTTACAGTAAGTACTTACATGGTTCAAACATGTAAACATTTTAAAAGAACTAATCCTGCAGTGAAAGTTTCATAATGGTTTGTAAAACTTTTGTGAAGATTTTACATTTGATGTAACATGGAAAAAAATAAAAAAAATGCTAAAGTACTGACTAAGGACATATGGGCCGCTATGTATTTTTATCCTTGAGCAAATGGCTTTGTTTGCACAAGAGGCCTATTTAAGTCTGTGCCAAGAAATGAATAATATCACAGCGTTCACAAGCAGCCTTCAGCACTATTTGCCCCTTTGTGCATCCATATCGAGTGTGGGTGGACCTCGGTGGGTGTCAAGCGTCCAGTGAATCACAGAGATTCATTTAGATACGGAGAGCTGTCCAATCAGAAGGTCACAGGATGGGTGCCTTTCTGCCCACAGACACAAACGGCAGCTTTTCTGAGCAGGTCGATAATAAACACAGTGTGCAATAAATGTCACATAGCTATAGTACAATAATTGAAAAAAAATAACCATGGTAAACAGCAGTCAGAACAACATTTTCACACAGCTTCTCATTTTCACGTTCATTTTTCGAAAACAATCAGTTCTGAGCCAAAGCTGTGAAATCCACAGAGTCGTTATAAAAATCCTAATAGATTCTCTCTCCCGGTTTCACAATAATGTGTCTACAGTAGCTTTCTATACGCCTCCGAAGCCATCCGAGTGTGAGGCCGTGCGTAGGAGGATGTGGCCTAGGGTGCTGGGGAGTGTAGTTGATATGTTGCTGCTTGCTATGATCTCAATAGTTAACGTTTATTTATAACATTTAGAAAAGGGTATCTGAATGTCACATAAGCATATTACGCAGCTGGGAAGAGACGCTGTGGAATTTGAATGCTGCCTAGAATTCCAGTATAAATGACCGTAATCAGAGGCACTTAAACCTCTTCAGCTGGTGTTGGATAAACCCCAGTGGTCATAAGGTCAAACTCAAAGGCCTGATGATTCAAACTAAATTAGTTGGGAAAATGACTTATTCACCCTCAAGATACTTGCATGCTAATTTATTTTTAATGCACTATGCTTTGCTGTAGGTGAACAATGGGCTTTTTTAAGCCAATGATAAACTTCTGGTGAAAGGTTAATGTGACTATTTTCAATTTCACAAGGTTCCTTTTACAGCATTGATGTTATAATGTAATTCAAGTACAATCAGTTAAATAGACTTAAGCATTTATTTAGTTGTTCAAGCGTAAAACGAGATGAAAAACAGTGTAAACGCAAGCGCCATCAGTAGAAGCAGGCTAGTGCAAAAGCTTCATTGAAAATACTAGGGTAAAATAAATTTCAATTAAGTTCAGAAGCGATTGGGCTGGTTGACTGAAAATTAAAACTAGTGTGTATGTAACCCCATTAATCCGTGCACTTTAATTCACTGAAAAAAAGTTAGTTTTAGTAATCTTCAATCAAAGTCTGATCATTTGCTTCATGTGTAGTGTAGATGTAATGTCAGTTTGATGGCTTCAACAACTAAATGATGCGCAAAAAAGCCCTGCCCCTACTAAATATTCTGTTTCAGTTGGAAGTACATCAACATACGGAATATAAAAGTCTCAGCAACTAATTAGCAAGTCTAATTTTCATGTACATTTTGGCAGTAAAGCCAGTGTTGGGATATTTAATGCTAATCATTATATTATGCTCCCAACTCTAAACTTGTAGTTTTAAGCAAGGGGTTAGGGTTTGGGGTCGTTTGGGTGACATTTCAGTCTCACGTCACACCAATCCACATCAAAATTTAGCTGGTAGCACAGTCTGATGGGTAACACAAATCATCAAAGCACCAGCTCTGTAATCAGAACAGATGGAGCAGTGTTTTCTAGAGCCATAGTTCCCTGATAAGCTACACAAAGTAATGATCAATTTCAATAATAATTTCCATGATCAATAGTTGTGTTAATTTGTCCTGTTGAATCATTTTAAGCAGTTAAATCCTCTGCTCTGGCTTAATTTTCTCCTTTGTGGTGTGTTTGCTATTTTTAGTGCCTTCGGGCCTTTGGAGGAGATTTTATACTGAACACAGAGCTGAAAACGCAATTTACAATTTCATTTTGATTAATCTTGCAGACCCTGCATGACATGGAGTCTAAGGATTGTGATAAATTAGTGGCTATATTATACTATTTTGTTTCCAGACTTTGTTTTAGAAGTCTAAAAACACCTTTCGTATAATATAAAATTTCACATCTTAAGATTTGTTCTTTCTACACCCTACTTTTTATACTTTGCTCTGCACTGACTGATTAGATGGCCCGGTCTGAATTTAATTTCTGAATGCTTTCACAATCCAATGTGCACATAGATTTTTTCAGAGTAAGACTGTCACTTTAAAAATGATGTCACTTTCACAATATCAATAACACCGAGGCCAAGTTCTTTGTGGTGCTGGATGCATCCTCCCCATGTGGTTTAGAGAAGCGTTTCTGTTAAACTTAAGAATACAATAGCCAATCAGAGGCGTTTAGATTAGTCACAGTCGAAACATCAGCATTGTTGAGTTTGCATGCACTCATCATAAACCACAAAGTGCTGAAACAATGTAATATAAGTAAGAGAGACTCGTTTAGCAGTTTCAGATTAAAAAACACTTATTTGGATTGCTTTAGGGTGATGCAGTGATGCTTTTTGGGCCTTGTGGGCAGGCAAAAATGTTTTTATTTACTTTTGTGCTTCACAGAATATAGTCATAAGGGTTTGGGATGACATAAGCGATAGAGTAAAATATATATTTATTTTATTTTATTTTTTGGTGATATCATTAGTGTTAATACCTGAGTGTGTGAGTGTGTCTTTTTGGGTGGGATTGGCAAAGAAGTGGTTGGGAGGTCATTTGTCATTGGTTAAATCTGAGTGTTATTAACAATAACTCTATTAAGGCCCATTCACACCAAGAAAGATAACCAAGTAACAATAACCAATTTACCATCCACACCAGCACACTATGTCAATTTGTTTTGTCGTCTGCCACACTAAATTCATTCTCACTGACTTTCAATATTTTTAATCCATCATCAGCTTGATAAATAAAGTTTGAAACCAAATCCATTGTTACTGTTTCTGTGTTATTGTTATAGTTGTGGGATGAACTCTGCTATTATCATCATCATGATAGGTGAGAACTGGCCTTTGGTCTCCCTGTACAACCTTATTCATGAAAAATAGATTCTTTTGAACATTTATTATAACAGTGGTGCATTAACAGTATAATAATATATTGTAAACAGATGAGAATCAAGATGCTAAGCCGAATATCATTCTGTTTTAGGGCTGAAAGTCATGTCCACTTGAATAATTGTGTAATATTTTAAGCAACGCCAAGAAACAAGAACACAACTGACAGACAGCACAAAACTGTATAATATTACAATGCAATTCAATTAAATGTGTAGACCTGTTTGCAACAGATTTCAATAAGTGTACAACACTTTTACAAATAAGGCAAAAGCACATACAAAATACATTTACAGAAAACCACAAACGGATGTAGGAAATGATGTGGTATATAATCACAGAGCTGTTTACTTATACAAAATTCTCTCCATAATGTTATGCTACAAGTCACACTAAGTAGATCTACATACAGATCAATTATCAAGCAGAAGTGCATGTAAATGTACTTGGTGATCTAGTGCCCAGTCATAGCCACGTCCTCGCTGCATTAATTAAATCTCCGAAACAATTTTAGAAAAAGGCACACAGATGCTTCACATATTGTAGTGCTGGTCCCATATAGGTAGATGTACCATGGAATGCTGCAGAAAACCCTTGTTTGGATTTGCTGCCTATTAAATAAGGCAAAAGAGATTCAGATTCTGTTTACGGATTTTACACTTCCGCTTAACTAGGGCTAATCACTAGAAGGACATTTTTATAGTCAATTCAGACATAAAGGCCGCATTTACACTGCATAGTTCAAGTGACCCAATTCTAATTTTTTCCTCCCATGTTGAACAGATCGGAAATGGCCCACGCAGGTGTAAGCAGGAAAGAAAATCCCCATGGATTCTGATACACTCAGATTGGTTTCAGGGCTCATGAGGAAATAGAATCAATGGGAATTGAAAAAGTGCTTTGCGTTTGCAGTGTAAGCAGGTAGATTGGATTTTCAACGATCTGGAAAGTTGTACATATTTGGAATGTGCAAATGACACCAACTTGGAACAGAGTCCTAAACCTTAAATCTCATATACAAGGACAATTTGGTTATGTAGCACACATAAGTGCATTTAAGCAGCAGCAGGAGAGAGA
>CAIGQW010000272.1:13924103-13940565 GCA_903798125.1 Danio choprae
AGCTGCAACCCATCTCTGGGAAACATCCATACACACCCATTCACACTCATACACTATGGACAATTTAGCTTACCCAATTCACCTATACCGCATGTCTTTGGACTTGTGGGGGAAACCGGAGCACCCGGAGGAAACCCACGCCAACACAGGGAGAACATGCAAACTCCACACAGAAAGGCCAACTGACCCAGCCGAGGCTCGAACCAGCGATCAGCGACCTTCTTGCTGTGAGGCGAACGTGCTACCCACTGCACCACTGTGAGGCGTGAATTCAGCATTCATGTTCTAACAGTATTGTCAATTTTATATATATATTTATACATGTAGTTAGGTGAGAAATGATGGCTACATCCATATAAATCTGCGTCACAGATACAGTCACAAAACCCTAGAGAGAAAACGTAAACAAGTTCACCCTGACCAACAAGAGCACAGTGCCCTTTGTTAAATGTCCTTCAAAAGCGATCGAAAGCAAGAGGAAAATGCAAAGCTGCAACAAATCAAGTTTCTTTTTCAAGAGAGAGCTTCAGGTCTAAACATGTCCTTAAAAATACATTTGAATGGCTTATAAGGCATTGATTTTAAGCTAAATAAACAACTGCAAAGGTGAAGAGGGCCCAGCAAGCAATTTTGTGTTTAATAGACGTCTAAGTAAAACAAGGTTAACTTTGGGCTGTCAGTAAAAAATACAACTGTGACCAAACAACATGATGTGACAGGATTACAACGACAAGCAGTTTTGCTGTGCACCACACCAGATGCAACAAGACAGAAACATTTAAATACCACATTAATTCAGTGCAATATAGCGCTCCACTCCAAATGACATGGAATTAATCTAATCTAAAATGTAATATTCATATGTTATACCTCCTTAGCATTATTAAAAGAACCTGTGTCACAGTTCTAACATTCATGTTTACTAGATATTTTATTTTCTAGATCTGAGGCAAAACTATCTGGTGCAGCTTTTTAGTATATAGTCTGTCATGTAAAACAGTATTCAAACTGGGAACATTTTACATTGAATAAAGCACACATTCACATATTTGGGACTGCAAAACTGTGTAAAAAATGATACATGTACTGTGGTTTCAGATACTCACATAAACACTACACTTATCATTCAAAGCATTAATAGATAATTTAATAATAGATAGTGGTTCCACAGGCTATCTCTATGCAGATACATCATTTGGAATTAACTCGCTTCATTCAAATTATGTACACACAATTTAACCAAGTTATTTGAATAGATTCTACACTATCAAGATAAATATTGCATTTCTTCAGGCACACAATCTTAGCTAATGGCAGTCCAAAAGCAAAAATGGCTATGTCCATGATAGTCCCATTCCAGTGTTTTTAATTAAAGCAACTTAAACTGTTATTAAAAGATCCTCCACCCAAGCACATGCACAGACACCAATCAGAAACTTTCTTATATATCAACATAAAAAAACCTTTTCCAAAAAAAGTTCCTCCAATGCATACCATTACACTTTATCTCAACATTTATTTATGTGCGTGGAAATCTTGCTCATTCTGCTTCTTCATTGAAACTTGTTCATTTAAAGTGAAAATAAGGAATTAAGCCAGCGAGTAATCATCTTAACTCAATTTCACCCAAAGTAGAAAAAGAAATCGTAATTGTTTTGAATCAAAATAAATTGTTTCAATAAACATCATTCATTTTCTTTTTGGCTTAGTCCCTTTATTAATCTGGCCTCGCCACAGCGGAATGAACCGCCAACTTATCCAGCATATGTTTTGCACAGCGGATGCCCTTCCAGCTGCAATCCATCACTGGCAAACATCCATACACACTCATTCACACACATACACTACGAGGCGATTGTGCTACCCACTGCAACACCGTGCTGCCCTAAATAAACAACATCAAAATATAATGTTCTTGAGTTTATAATGAGCTAGGATTATCAAAATTCCATTACCACGTGAAATTAACACTACCACCTAAATAAATCTGTATAAGTGAATTCTAATTATTGCCATCAATATTTGCAATTACAAGGGGAAAATATGTGCCATAATTGTGCAGACAGCCTAATCTTTATTAGTCTGAATTTAAATGAACGTTTCGAAAGCTGAATGTTCCTCATCAGTGAGAAACTCCAATCACAGCCTATTCATTTTTTTTTTTATTGCTACCTGATTCTGTGCGGTGTAGTTTGAGTGGTTCTTAACCTCTACTTGGTGTAATTTTACCACCATTTGCACTGAAAGAATCACCATCTGTGAGGTGAACATGCCACATTTCTGTCTTTTTGTTCTTCTTTTCTGTAAGTAATGATGTCTGCTACATAAAGTCACCATGTACACTATGACTTTGTATCTTCCATCAATCATGTTCCATCACTGTAATGTATCTTTTAAGATGGCTAAAAGAAAAAAAAAGTTTCTAGAAGTGTCTTTTATAAAGTAGTGCCATTATGAAATACAAGGCAAAACTTTTCGGTCACAATTTTCCTTTCAGACATAATCTTGTCTACCATTAAATATGCTCTAAGCAACTTAGATGCACAATTACAGCAACTTAGCACATGAAGAGTGCTGCAGACATATCTAACCTCTCTATCGAGAATTATAATTTGCACAGTTCATTGCGCTCCATTTGTGAGGATTTGATTGCTTTGCCAAAATAAAAATGGAGATTAATTCACATATAGACAGAGAACAGCAGGTATGACTCATTTATGTGGGTCTGAATTGATCTAAAATGAATTACCAGGAATTCATCAGCTCAAAAACAGAACTAATGCTTTACAATCATAACAACTGTGACCCAATCAACATCAAAAACAAAATATAACTACAGTGCATGGGCATATTCAAATCAGCAAAAAATATATTAAAATAAATGCATAAGGAAGCATATGCCCTTTATCATTTTGTTAATGACATAACTTTGTATGTATGTAGAGAAAAGTCCAATCAAGCAAAAGATAAAATCTAGATTATGATAATTATATAGAAATATATGGGATAGCTAGCAATTTATCTTGGAAATAACTCTGCATGACTGAACTGTACACCGTAGGATGTCCCATTTGTTACATTATGATTCATAAGTGAGCTCATGAGACCCTCTGTGGCCGCTTTGTTGCCTGGAAGTGCCCTTTTGCTGACCCTGCACTATTGTGGACTGACTTGCATCCCACAGTGTCTGGCATTAGGTCACCAAAGAGTCTCTTAAAGAAAGACTATAATGACTGCATCTGGGATGGGGCCAATGTTTTTCCTTCTCATAAGGTTGCTATTCAACAGACAGAGAAAATTTTACATAAACTACAGTAAAATACTGTTGAATGTACAGTATTTGGAAGTAAAAACATGCAATCTCATGAAAAAATGCAACATAGTCAGGTCATATTTGATGATTTCTTACTGAAACAAATGTCTAAAATAAAAATCAAAAATTTTGTCATATCAGATTTGCACATTAGGGTTTCATGTTAAATCTTATGCTGTTAAATGAATGTTTCCTGTATTATTTTACAAAGATGGTGTTTTATATTTGTTTCCATGCAGTTTCTGTTTGTTATTGTTCAATTCAATTGTTCTATCTTCTGTTCAGCTAACATTTATGTTTCCTAGTTATGCATTTATGTGACAATTAAAATATTTACAAATATTTCTATTTGCTTTTTTTCCCCTACAAGAGGCCTGCTGGATATTGCCTCATTAATACAGAACATTTTCAATTCCCGAACAGATGCACATGCATTATACAGAGAGTGCGAGACTAACACAACACCTCCTGTTGTAGAATATGAATGAGCTTTGAAATCAGTTTAAAAAGACATTATTTTTTGATGTCACTGCGTTATGCATAAATATAATATTGCACTGATTAACGCTGAATTACAGCACACAGCATTTTGTTTCATTTAAACAACCTTTAAAAAATATTGCTATTTATAAGGGTCAAATTTGAAGTTTTCCAATTGGACAGTTTTTATGATTGCCTTTAATTATTTATATTTATGCCAAATGTTTATGTCTATCCAGTTACTTTACCAAACAACAATATTATAACCTGTAATACATTACATGGTAGGGATGCAATTTTATGGCAATTGATGATTGGCCTTGGTGTTGTACTAATGATCATAAATGTTGATTAATAGAATGCATGTAAAACATTTTAGTATAAATCTTTTCGGCTTATTCCCTTTATTAATCTGGGGTCGCCACAGTGGAATGAACCGCCAACTTATCCAGCATATGTTTTACACAGCGGATGCCCTTCCAGCTGCAACCCATAACTGGTAAGTATCCACACACACCCATTCACACACATACACTACGGACAATTTAGCTTACCCAATTCACCTATAGCGCATGTCTTTGGACTTGTGGGGGAAACCGGAGCACCCGGAGGAAACCCACGCAAACACTGGGAGAACATGCAAACTCCACACAGAAACGTCAACTGACCCAGCCGGGGCTTGAACCAGCGACCTTCTTGCTGTGAGGCGATTGTGCTACCCACTGCACCACCGTGCTGCCCCCACTATCATCATATTTCCATTAAGAAAATAAAGCCATCTCAAGATAAACATCATTATAAATGCTAAATTTATATAAACCCGATAAATTTCAAGAAAAAATTAAGAAATAAAATGTTGAAAAAAAAAAACGACTTCAATTCTGAGAAGTCATTGTGAGGTGCTGTCCAATGCAGTGGTGCTGAATTAGGTAGTACTGCTAAAATAATTATATTTCATAAAATATTTTTTTCTTTTCCATTTGTGTCCACTCATGAAATTCTAGTTTTTAACATTAATTATAAAGACTTTCATCTCAAGATGGTTTCATGTTTTTATTTATTTTTATGGGGCCTCACAGTGGCGCAGTGGGTAGCACGTTTGCCTCACAGCAAGAACGTCGCTGATCGCTGGTTCGAGCCTCGGCTGGGTCAGTTGGCGTTTCTGTGTGGAGTTTGCATGTTCTCCCTGTGTTGGCGTGGGTTTCCTCCGGGTGCTCCGGTTTCCCCCACAAGTCCAAAGACATGCGGTATAGGTGAATTGGGTAAGCTAAATTGTCCGTAGTGTATGAGTGTGAATGGGTGTGTATGGATGTTTCCCAGAGATGGGTTGCGGCTGGAAGGGCATCCGCTGCGTAAAACATATGCTGGATAAGTTGGCGGTTCATTCCGCTGTGGCGACCCCAGATTAATAAAGGGACTAAGCCGAAATGAAAATGAATGAATGAATGAATTTATTTTTATGGACCTAATATAATGCCCTATAATTTCACTTTAACCCTGACAGGCAAGTTTAATTGTGCAGGGGCATTTTCTAAAGTTGAATAAGCGTGATACTTTAGTTGTTTTCTGGTGGCAATCCAACAAGTCCAATCATTTCTGATGTACGCAACACCAATCAAACAAAGCACTTACTAATGACCTAAGGTTAATTTTAAATCCCCCTGATATCACCACTGTCATCTTGAGATTAAAATCAATGTGATGGAAACAAAATTAATCAGAATTCATTACACAAGAAGAATGGTAATGGAAAATTGACCTGACTGCAGACAGGTGATCTCTCAACAGCAACAAACAAAACTACAGAGAAAGGTCTGATGAACATCACTAAAGACAGCCAATGAATGTTTTATAAACATCTGCTGTGTGGTGTCACCTTTGCATCACTATTCAGTACAATCTGCTTTAAATATTCTTCTCCGTGTCAACAGTGTCTCCATCAGCTAATCAGATCATTGGCTCTTGCTTCTCATATCAGCAGTAAATCTACTCTCTGGTAACGCTTGCTGAATTCAATCACATAAGGGTATTCAGCTGTACACATCCTTCTCATATTAATCACACAAAACATGCAAAGATGTTTGAGTGCTACAACCACAATTATATACCCATGCCGAAGATGAAAATTATATTACTTCAAAATGTCACGCTCTCTCTCCTACGGCTTCTGTCTCAGTGTCAGAGTCAGTGTGTTGGTAATTAGTATTTTAATTCCATCTTGTTTGCATTGTTGTTTCTTTTCTTGTTATAATTTTTCCATTAAAAAAGACCATAGATGCATAATTCAGACATGATCTGTTAAAATACTGTGTTACTGGGTCCTGGCATTGTTGGTGCAGAAACAGATGCAAGTAAATCTACACTGTGTCCGTGTGTGTGTGGGGCCAACACATTTATGCATACATTCATATTAAAGTAGATCACATAACACGTGTTGAAGGTTTGCAGCACATATTCCGCTAAATTCTGTGTCTGTGCTGATGAGCAGCAGGGGCATTCCATCTGGGAGCTATTCCATCATCCTGCAACTCTAACCAGCCAGAAGGCCTTGAATTGCTCATAAATGCTTCACTCAGCATGTCCTTAAAGGCAGTTAACAAAAGAAATCACCTTGAAGTAATTCCAAACAGGCTGTTGAAATAAAATATAAAACTTGATTTGATGTGAATTTAAAATTTATGCTGGCTTTTCCATGCTGTATAATGGTGTTGGATAGTGGCTTTGTTTTGAAGCTTACAAAAGAAAATAAAAGTAAATGTATATTGTCAAACTAACATTGTCATACACCGACAGGATATTAATGCAATAGGGAAAAAAAGTCATATGCACAGACAAATGGCTTTAAGGTGAGTACATTAGGGTTTTTTTTTTTTAACTTTTTTGGTGAACTATTCCTTTAAATGTCCTAACGTTTGGTTGACAAAATATTCTGAAATTGAAGTTGTTTTATACCTTTTGAGTTTAAATTCTTGAAGTTGTTTATACCTTGAGTTCCAGAGCAGTAAGTTATTGATGTTTGGAAATGACATGAGGGCAAGTACATGATGGCACACAGGTTTTGCTAGGGGAGACACAACAATAATCACTTTACACATAATCTAAAGATGTGTGATATTCACAACAGATACACACTGATTTTTTAGATTACTCTATTTTTCTTCCAGTTAAACAGCCATTTACTTTCAAGTATTTCAGGAGACGTTGATGAATTAACATGTAGTAAATACAGCAGTTCTAATCTCTCCACTGCAGTGTAAACTAACAACAAATTTCACACATCAGAAAGAAAATATCAAAGTGTACAATTTCAAAACAGTGACTTTTATAGTCTTATATAGAAAAACATTTTACATTTTGTTAAGTGTTTAAAACTTACATGTGAAAGCGTTAACACACAAAAAAATATATAGTTCTTTGTTGTTTCTAGAGGATACTTTGAGAGTTTGAAAATCACTACTACTGTATAATTTACCAAGCTTGATTAATTGATTATTAGATATCCTGAGAGGGTTTCTGTCACTCCCCACAAGCTGGTTCAGGACCAGCGTTTGTAAAATGGGTTAAGACTTATGGGCCACACATTTGCCGTTCACGCCTGTCAGACTGTTTCTAAATGAAGGGGCCTTTGATCTCTCAAAGATTTTTCATTTCCTTTCAGCGCTCAGTAGCACCACCAAACAACACACTTATCACCCCTGAAATGCTGCAGACCTAAAACACTAAAGACAGCAGAAGTCACACAGAAAGAGACCTTCTCAAAGAAAAATCCCTCCATATCACCACATCAAATCCACACACTTCCTTTGCCACCTTAAGCTGATCCGCTTAGTTTCCCCCTTGATAACATCAGATATCTTGGATTTGTTTGAAACAATCTCAACCTACATTCAAGCTTTGCCTTGAAGACTTAGAAAGGCATTCAATCATCTGGGCACAGTTGTGTTCATTCAGCGTCAAAAGCGGACGCCTTTGACGTTCTTTCCAACTCTTTTAAAATAAGCAAGTCTTTAAATAGCAGCCCTGCATTTAATCAGCCTCTCAAGATTCAAAAGGAACGATGAACTTTGCCCACTGTCAGAATGGGCTGACTGAGGTTGCATATGAGGGAGTTAGAGAAAGAAAAGGAGGCAGAAGGACAGATGAAAAGAAAGAGAAAATCCTCATATATAACAGCAGCCATTTGAACTATACAGCATCACTGATTCAATGATCCAAATGTACATCGGAAAAGAAAAGTATTATTACTATTGTTGCCATTTTTTAAGTGTCAAAATAATAATTTATTTACAAATGAATTAACATAAGCCAGTCACTTGCACACAGTAAATATGTCAGTTTAAATCCATAGTAACAGCACCAATAATAATAATAATAATATTACTACAACAAACAAATACAAGTATATCAAATATATATACATATTTATATACAGTTGTGGCCAAAAGTTTTGAGAATTACATAAATATTGGAAATTGGAAAAGTTGCTGCTTAAGTTTTTATAATAGCAATTTGCATATACTCCAGAATGTTATGAAGAGTGATCAGATGAATTGCGTAGTCCTTCTTTGCCATGAAAATTAACTTAATCCTAAAAAAACTTTCCACTGCATTTGATTGCTGTCATTAAAGGAGCTGCTGAGATCATTTCAGTAATCGTCTTGTTAACTCAGGTGAGATTGTTGACGAGCACAAAGCTGGAGATCATTATGTCATGCTGATTGGGTTAGAATGGCAGACTTGACATGTTAAAAGGAGGGTGATGCTTGAAATCATTGTTCTTCCATTGTTAACCATGGTGACCTGCAAAGAAACGTGTGCAGCCATCATTGCGCTGCATAAAAATGGCTTCACAGGCAAGGATATTGTGGCTACTAAGATTGCACCAATTACAACAATTTATAGGATCATCAAGAACTTCAAGGAAAGAGGTTCAATTCTTGTTAAGAAGGCTTCAGTGCATCCAAGAAAGTCCAGCAAGCGCCAGGATTGTCTCCTAAGGTGGATTCAGCTGCAGGATCGGAGTGCCACCAGTGCAGAGCTTGCTCAGGAATGGCAGCAGGCAGGTGTGAGCACATATGCTCGCACAGTAAGGCGAAGACTTTTGGAAGATGGCCTGGTGTCAAAATAGCCACTTCTCTCCAAAAACATCAGGGACAGATTGATCTTCTGCAAAAAGTATGGCGAATGGACTGCTGAGGACTGGGGCAAAGTCATATTCTCCAATGAAGCCCCTTTCTGATTGTTTGGGGCATCTGGAAAAAGGCTTGTCCGGAGAAGAAAAGATGAGCGCTACCATCAGTCCTGTGTCATGCCAACAGTAAAGCATCCTGAGATCATTCATGTGTGGGGTTCTCATCCAAGGGAGTGGGCTCACTCACAAAAACACAGCCCAAAAACACAGCCATGAATAAAGAATGGTACCAAAACACCCTCCAACAGCAACTTCTTCCAACAATCCAACAACAGTTTGGTGAAGAACAATGCATTTTCCAGCACGATTGAGCACCGCGCCATAAGGCAAAAGTTATATCTAAGTAGCTCAGGGACCAAAACGTTGAAATTTTGGGTCCATGGCCTGGAAACTCCCCAGGTCTTAATCCCATTGAGAACTTGTGGTCAATCCTCAAGAGGAGGGTGGACAAACAAAAACCCACTACTTCTGACAAACTCCAAGAAGTGATTATGAAAGAATGGGTTGCTATCAGTCAGGATTTGGGGCCAACACTGCAAATACTAACTCTTTGCATAAATGTCATGTAATTGTTGATAAAAGCCTTTGAAACATATGAAGTGCTTGTAATTATATTTCAGTACATCACAGAAACAACTGAAACAAAGATCTAAAAGCAGTTTAGCAGCAAACTTTGTGAAAACTAATATTTGTGTCATTCTCAAAACTTTTGGCCATGACTGTATATATATATATATATGTAGAAATCCACAGAGAAATCTGTTGGTAACATATTTCTAATCCATACTCATTATAAACTGATTATGTTTGGGGCATGTTGCATTTTCGAATGCATGTTATAATTGGCTATCATTATGGGTCAGGGAGTCTCATAATGGTGTTAATGCTTTTGACCCATTATTTTTGAAATATAATTGATTTACTCTGAAAGCAACGTCTTAAAATAAAATCTCAGCCAGCAAAAAATGAGCGCTGGAGGTTTTGTGTGCTGCACTAAGTTACTATATGATCGATGGTAAAGTGTGTACTGCATGTGGGTGGAACAGTTGGAGCAGTGTTGGGATAGAGAGAGAGGCATGCGGCCTCACTGTTACTCGCACGCTCACACTCTTACTGAGAGAAGTCGAAAGGCTGCTGACAGAGGTGCTGACATGCTCTGCGGGTAAAAATAAAACATCATAAAATAACATGCCTGATGTAGCCAGACATGTTTGTGAGAATCAACAGACACAGCGGGTGTGATGACACAGATGTTCACAATATGAATTGCATCACATGCAAACATGCAACAATGCAGGAATGTGAAAACCTACTGGTATGAATAGGAAATATGTCCAGAACTTATGCTCTTTAAACTTGGTATGTTCAGAACAGGTATATTCAGGAAGCATTTGGGTTTGATTTAAAGAGACAGGCTGTCAGAGATGTCGGCTAAAGGGGAGCAGGACAAGTGAGGAGCTGTTAATTAGACAGTGGAGGGGGGCACATATTTGTGACCGCTGCCCTCCCACTCTCATTCTGTCTTTGTTTAATTTACGGTGAAGACAGGCAACATATATGGAGGTCAGACAAAGCCACAACCTCTAATCTTTATCCATAATTAACTAACAGGACAAAAGACTAATGACACACATATTTAATCACCAGTACGAATATGTTGGAATGATCAGCAGTGAAAGAAACTGGACTAGATGCTCCCAAAGGGCGCCATATAACTGGAGCCAGTTCAGCAGTTACACCATGTAGGCTGTCAAATTGACACGTCTCGCTTGAGAATTGAACATGCCGGGTCTCTTGGCTCACTGGCCAGTATGCCTGAATCCTTGGCAGGTTTCTATTTCTCATTGGAGAGCACTGGCTCTTATCATAGTCATGAGTTAAATTTTCTCCAAGAGCAGGGTGTGAGCTGCTGACACTCAGTGGGGTTTTGAGTTAGGGCTTCTGTTATGGTGTTAGAACAAGTAGTGCAGTAGATTCAGGGACAAAATTTTACTAATTTATAGATATGGTTTCACAAATATGTAACAGTTTGTTATCAAAAAATAAGAATAGTTGTTTTTACCGCATGCAGTGAAGATAGTTAAAAAAATGTTTACTTGACAATTAATTCGCTGAAAAATACAGAAAAGAAATATACACCATATAATGTGGCTACCATTTTTTAAAGGGGAGCAGTATAAAATTATTTTATACAAAATGATTATTTTGTTTTATATTTATTCTTTAAATTAGCAATGACATTTCTTTCAAATTTCATATATATATATATACATTTTTTATAATTATTTTATTTTATTTTTTTTGGTCAATTAAAGCATTTATTATTGCACAAAATCAAACACAAATTAACAGCACAACACCAATGTTTAAGAAAAGATTTGAAAAATGAGTATTTGGTGGAATAACCCTGATTTTCAATTACAGCAACTGAAAATATCTGTTATTTGGACCAATTGTCAATTTCTGAAAGACAATGACAATATTTGTACTTTTATTTTGAAAGGAATGTTGTTAAACCTTAATGGAACAAAAATAAATAAATAAACATTTTACTCAAAGCCATCTAATAAATGCAGTAAATTGAGAGAACCTGATCATTTGCAAGTGATTTATAAAAAGAATAATCAAATAGCATAAACAAGCTTATCTAAACCAAATGTTAGACCTAAAAAAGCAAAGTGACGGCTTAATTCCCACACACACACTGAGGGCTTCAGAAACCCACAAAATCAACAAAACAAAGGTTTCAAACTATGTTTTGGACATAACTGGCATTTTAATTGCTGTATAGAAATTTAATAAAACATAAAATTATACGTCATTCAATCTATCTGTACATGTGAGGCTTTTAAACTTTATATTCAATCATATTCGTTGAAACGATAAATAATAAACAATAAATGTGAAGAAAAGTGATTCTAAATAGACAGTTAACTATCATAATCATACAAATTTATATGCAAAACTGAGGATAATCATATTCTCTCCACGTAGAATCAATGAACAGCACTTACATAAATCCACGCACGTTAAAAGTAGGCTAAGTAGTCTATTTACAAAGTATATTTACATAGTCAATACTCGACACGACCAACACGGTTGCTACAATATGGATTGAAGACTTTACTAAGGTGTTACTAAGTAACATTAACGCTCTAATAACATCAAGTAATGAATGTAAATAGCACCTGCGCTTCACCTGCTTTACTAACAGCCCTCTTCCACTGAGAAACATTGCTGTGTTTACTGCAGTCACGAATATGAGCCACGAAGTAGCCTTGAATCTGTCACACACAAGACTTATCTACAGCATTACAGCTTATTAATATTTAGCATTATGTAATACTCAAAACTATTTTAAATATAATTTATTTCCACAACTCTTCATACACTGACCGAAAAGAAAATAACTACAGCAGTAACAATCTGCTGTGGTCAGAATCTCAAACAATGCGCTCTGCAAAGTTTCTTACCTTAAACCAGTATTTGCCAGCCAACTTGGCCCTCGCAGTTGGTAATATGACAAGGTGGAGATTCCGTGTGGATGTATTTGCAACTTAATTCAGATGTTATAGCGTTTTTCCTGGACGAGCAACGGTCGCTCGCACCGAAGATGCTGCAGGATGAGCGCGTGGTGGCTTGACTCGGCGAGCGCGAGAGAAACTCATATCTGTGGAGTCCTGAACATTACATTGCTCAGTGCTCCATCACTCCCCTGTAACCAGGTAACTGCTCTTCCGCGGGCACAAGCCAAGGGAAGGTAGGCGTTGATATAAATTACTCCGGTACCCATCCGTGCGCGCGCACGCGCATTTCAGAGGTTTGACTATGAGCTGCCAGTGAACTGCGTGCTCAGAACCATTTGGCTACAAGAATTCCAAAAATATAATGTCCATGTAATGACCCTGGATTCGAATATACAGCTGCAAGCCTTTTTGTATATTTCTATTATTAAGTAAACTTTGTGATGTCTTTTTAACGAACAGATTTAACTAATTCTTTCATTTTCAACATTTACCTTATTTGAACAATATTTTTCATCAAATTAACATTAGTAAATAAACATTTCTGTGCATTTCTGTATAAGTTCTGAGTATTACACTGCAGAAGATTAAGTAAAATAGGTAACATTTTGCTGTAAGCTCTCATTGGTATGTTAAACATTAGTATGTGTGAGAAATAAAAATATAAATGAACTTTTTAAGTCAGTAGTTCCATTAAATAAAAAAATCATTACAATTTTTAATTTTAAAGAGTTATTGCATATTAAATAACAAACAGAGTGCTAAAACAAGTCAAGTTTGTAGTAATAGTATTTACAAAAAACTGTTTATGAGTGCTTTAACACCCTGGAGTTTTAACTATACAGTAGTGAAGGGATAAACTGTAATAAATACTGTATAGCCTACTTTAGTTTTTGCTTCAGTAAAATTAATGAATAAATTAATGTATAAATGAATCAAGTCATAACAATATTTCACTTTGTGGGACATATTCACTTTGTCTATTTGTCTAATTTAGAGTATTAGTGAGAGTATCAATCTCACTAATTGGTCAAATTATTCACAAATTGTTTGCACCTCTGTAAGACTTCATTATGCTGTGCCATGTTATAGGGATGACAAAAAGATAAAAAAGTAACATTTTTTCTATCTATCCATCCATCCATCCATCCATCCATCCATCCATCACACTGCTACTGTTTATATACTACTTGGTTAGCAGAGCTGAAATTTCAGCATGACACTGCTAAGACTGATGTAGAAAAACATTTAATATATGGCAACCTTTGCATGATATGAATATTAAAAGACTGACAGTGCAGTAATGAAAACCTTTCCCTCAAATAGTTCAGTTCTTTTCTCAAATTTTGAATTGTCTAATTTAGAGTATTTGTGTAACTCTTGAATGCTACAAGACAACAAACATTCATTAAATTAATCAATAAATGAATGTATGATTGAATCAAGTCATAACAACATTTCACTTTGTGGGACATATTCACCACGTCAGGCACCATGTCTAGTTACAGTGTATTAAAACTGAACAACAAAAGGCACGTGACAACAACAAACGATGACGCGGACGAACACTGACAGTCCTCGCGCCTTCAACGGGAAACAACAAAAGGAAGAAGGAGGGTAGAAGGGGAGGGTACAAGGGAGGAGTCTGAGGGAGACACAGGAAGGGAACCGGAGCAGGAGGACCCAGGACACAGCCAGAAGGACGGCCCCGGGCGGAGTCGAGGAAGGGAGGATCCATGGAGGAGGAGTGGCTGCTGACTCCAGGGGGCCGACCTAGGGAGACGCCGCTGATGGCGGTGGAGCCCACGGAAGTGACGGAGAGCCAAAGGGCGAAGGTGACGCCGAGGTTTCTGAGGGCCGGGCGAAGCAGGCGGCTCACCCGAGCAAGGCGACGGCGGGGTTCCGGATGCCCGCGGCGTAGCCAGAGCGACGGAGGACCAAGGCGTAGCTGGAGGGATGGAGGAGCTCAATTCAGCCGGTGGGACGGTGCGATGAGGTGCAGCCGGAAGAGTGGAGTCCAGAGGCGTAGGAAGGGCGACAACTGACCAAGGTGGAGCCGAAGGGACGAGGGAGCCTGGCGGAGCTGGCTCCAGAGGGTGACGCAGACAGGTAGCGCCCACAAGCGAGCTCCATTTCCGGAGCTGGTGCGAGAGCTGGGGGGCTGGCTGACTGCAGCATTGCTGGAGCTGGATGACTGGCTGCAGTTCTGGGGGACCGTGGGAAGCTACTCATGACCCTGGAGCTGAGGCTTTTTCCCAGAAGGAAGGTTAAAAAACTGTGCGGAGACAGTTGGTTGCTGCCTGAATACAGCGGACGGATATTGCTGCCTAAATACAGCGGACAGATATTGCTACCTAAATACAGCGGAAGGATATTGCTGCCTAAATCCAGCCGCTGTCCATCTGCATAGGGGGGGTGGGCGGGACTCTCGCTGGTTCCGCGGGTAGCCGCCAGGACTCCCCCTCTTGGCGGTGTTGCCGGCTCGTCCACCTGGTCAGACGGGATTATAAGCTCCTCCATCTCAGCGCGATTCGGCTCCGTCGCTCTAGGGGGCGACCGCTCATCGGCTGGGGGTGGCTCTCCGTCTGCAGTGGGCTCTGGCAAGCGCTCCCTGCAGGTGGATGGTGATGCTTGGCTGGTCATTGGGAGTGGCACTGACGAGATCTTCCTCCAGAAAGGCGGTGAGTGGAAATATTTTACTCGCCAGTGTCCACTCCATAATTGCGGCGATGTTGCCCCGAGGACCATCTTCGGGCGATCGTGCTCTGCTAAAGATGATGGGCGTGCAGAGCACGTCGCCCGGAAAGCTGATCACAGTAGCTAGGATATGGTCCTCAGGGCTGCTCTCCCCCTGCTCCAGCAGGCGGTGATGACGAACGGGAAGGTGGGTGGGGACCAGGGAAACACGAAGGGATAAAAATAAAACACTGAGGGGCAAAAAGACTATAAAAAGAAAATCGGGGGAAAACACGCCGCTAACTTTTGGTCCGGTATTATGTAACGCCTTGGTGGCGGATGGTGACAGAACGAGACGAAGAATGATAAACATTACAAAACGGGTTTATTAAACACTTACGGGAACATATACTGGATGCGGGAAGACAGGACGACACAGGACGAGACCCACACGATTCAAAATACCGGACAACAATGGACACAGACGAAAGGTTATAAATAGAAGAGGGAATGATTAAGCTAAAGAGACACAAGGGATGAACACAGGTGGAACAGATTAACATTGACGGTGGCGGGAGGAAGACAAAAGGCACGTGACAACAACAAATGATGACGCGGACGAACACTGACACCTAATATAAATTTGCCACTTAAAAACAATAGTATCATATTCCCCATAACCTTGAATTTCTCTTTTAAGACACCAGAAACAATGCAGCAGTGATGTCTGCTGTAGATGTTTAATGAGATATCTGGAACCAAAGAGGTTGGAAGATCAGCTGTCAGCCACATGAGTGTAAAAGAGCCAATAGACAGTAAACTGAATGATTGATCTGCTCAAGAGGTTAAAGTTAAAAGGATTTTCATTGACGGGTCATACAATATTATTCATGCACAAGACAACACTTTCACTGAGTACATGCATGGTTAATGACCTTTAAAAGCACATGTTGCCAGGTAAGAACTGAGAGGTTGCTAGAGATAAAATCTCTTTAACAAAATAATTCAATCAATTTCACCTTCAAAATGTTGGCTTCATTACAAGAAATTCTGCCAAGGTAACATTTTAAAATTGAAGAATGAATGACTGAATAAATAAATAAATGCTAATTTCATTATTTAGAACCATATTTTGATATTCATTGCTAACCCTCAATTTGGCATGAAAAAAACCCTACTTGTCAGATTTGTAAATGAACAACAGAAAGTTGCGAACAGTTATTATTGTGGATATCTATCTATCTATCTATCTATCTATCTATCTATCTATCTATCTAT
>CAIGQW010000272.1:13940575-13956158 GCA_903798125.1 Danio choprae
ATCTATCTATCTATCTATCTATCTATCTATCTATCTATCTATCTATCCACAATGCTATTGTATATATACTATATGGTTAGCAGAGCTGAAATTTTAGCATGACACTGCTAAGATTGAAGTAGAAAAACATTTAATATATGGCAAGCTTTGTATGATATGAATATGAAAACACTGACAGTGCAGTAATGAAAACCTTTCCCTCAAATAGTTTTCTCAAATTTTGAATAGTCTAATTTAGAGTATTTGTGTAACTCTTGAATGTTACAAGACAACAAACTTTCATTTTTATTACATCAATGTCATCAAGTCACTACAAAATAAAGACTTGGCAAACATGACTCGAACAAACATGAATCCAATCATGAACACAAGTGTGAAGATGAAACTTACAGACAGTGGCAAGATTTTACAAACCTATAACTAACACAGTGGGTTTCATCCAATTCAGTACTATAAATAATTGCTTAAAAACAGCAGCAAATGCATAAGAATACATTTCATCATTTACCTACCTGATACTATTTAAATATCACTAAAGTTGCCACAGAGTGCATTGATTCAATATGATAAATTGTTCTCTCCCATGCAGCTAAAGTAGTTCCAGGCAGGTCCATAACACTTAGGAATGAGATGAGATGTCAGGTCAAAACAAAAGATCAGATCAAAACCTGACAAATGTCTTTAAATACAACATCTGAACAATGGATTAAGCAGGATGACTGGCTCCGGTCTGTTAAATCATTAAATAATGCATGCATTCTACAGCCCCTCGTTAATTATTCCTTACATATTGATTACTTAGCTCTATTATTTTTAATTACAACTGCTTTGTATGGAGGGGCGGCACAGTGGCTAAGGGGTTAGCAGCATGATTGCTTCACAGCAAGAAGGTCTCAGGTTCAAGTCCCAGCTGGACCAGGAGGCCTCTCTGTGTGTAGTTTCGTCTGTGTGCTCCGGTTTCCTCCACAGTCCAAAGACCTGTGATATAGGTGAACTGGATAAAATGGGAGAGTTGTATTGGGGGTGAATTCTCAGGGCTGGATTGTGGCAGGAAGGGCACCCACTAGTAAAATATTTGCAGCTCAAATGCGCTGCAAGTTAAGAAAACACATGTATAGAAAAACACTAACAAAAACATCTTCATCAATTTGACAACACACATTCAAATACAGAAATGTGCTGCAAATAGTACAGACAAAGGAAACAAACCTGGCTGCTTCTTGTTTAGACTCAAGGTGTTGCTGGAGATCTAAGAGGTGAGTTTTATTGTTTATTTTAACACCCTGATGATACGGTTAGTTTTTTAGTCCCAAGGATCTAACAAATTGTACAATTAATGTTAAATGAAATGATATTTTAATGCCATGTTACCGAGAATTACTCTCAGAACAACGGCAAGTTAGAGAACAAACACATCAGACTTCAAATAAGCCAAAAACATTCGGGCTAAACAGTTCTGTTTTCTTAACCATTACATTCCGTACAGATCCAGGCTAGTCAGCAGAAAAAAGGTTTCATTTTGATAACAGAACTCTTTGGAATGTAATACAAATGCATCAGCTGTTGCCTTGGTAATGTAGGTGTAATGGAAACTAAATATTTTAGTTTCTGTGACTCCTTTTTTTCTAATATTTACTTTGTTGAATAACAAAAAAATAAACAAATATCACACTTCCACCTAGCCAGTTTTGGCAGCCAAGCAAACAAAGTGGCGACGTCATGTCTAATTCTGGGATGAGAAGAGTTTGTAATTGTTTTGTGCCATTCCAGGCTCATGTGGAAACACATCTGGAACCGTACCGGATTTAAGAATGGTTCCGCACGATAGTGGAAAAGCGGCTCTTGACTCTAAACAGGAAACATCCAGGTTCAACACCTTTTGCAGTGCGTTTCTGTATTTGCATGTCAAACTGATGAAGATGTTTTCAATTCAACTTGTTAGTGTTTTTCTATTTGCATGTGTTTTCTTAACTTGCAGCACATTTGAGCTCTCTCGGCCACCATAGCTTGGGCTACATTGTGTTGGTCTTTATGAAAATAAACCGCTCCTTATTGCAAGTAGATCAACAGCAGAATTTTCCATTTCCATCTGCGCTTTTAAAGGATTGGGATCTCACACTAATCTACCATAAATCTGGACCTCTGATGGATGTGTTGTTCAGTAACTATAGTCAATGCGTTTATAGATTGCTCCTTTTTTCCTTGTAAACCATCTAAAACCTGATCCAAATCTGATGTTGTGGCGTCAAGGCTGTCACAGGATGCAGGAAATCAATAGCTCATTACTTGCACTTGACTCAGTGATCCCTGCCTTGCTTATTCACAAACATCTATATTGTTTCAAAACTGTTGAGGCCTATACAAGCAGCAATTCCCAAAGGCGTGCTCCAAGAATCCATCAAACCCTAAGCCACAAAACCACATCACGCCTCAAACCTACTGTCCCGATTTCACCATGCCCTCTCTGCCACAAAAATGAGCTCCATTAGTGTCCTGTCCGAGTGTTAGTTCAGAGGTAGCCTGACAGTCTGCTGCATCTGACCGGTCGGGTCTGCGGGTCCACTCCCACAGTGTGCTAAAGGTCATCACTAAGGTGCTCTGCCTGCTTCTGTTCCTGCATCATTAAGCCAGCATGAGGCTTGTAAATGTCAACAAGTATAAACCCCCAAGCGCTCTGCTATGCTTCAGAGCATCATCATTTGTGTCAAACCTCTCCTACCTGCAGTACTGAGTGGGCCACAAAAGATTGGCCGATTTCCTGTTTAACTAGGACTGATTATTCATTTGTCATGCGTACTGCATTGATTGGCAGGATCAAAAAATAGGAAGCCCCTATAGGTAAATGCTTGTTAGCGCAAACATACGGTCTGTGTTATATCAGATCTGTCGGGCTGCCTTCAGGCTATGTGATGATTCCTGATATATGAATCCAGCAGATGCGAGCGCTGAACCTGTCTTTGCCAGTTCACTCACTTAATGACCGGTCTAGCAAATGCTTGTCGCAGGGGTCACAGTCTGAGCCTCAAACAACACCGCCTACAGCAACTGTCTGATAGATATTGTGCACAAAACTAGAAAAGTCTTTTAGCGTTTTTGTCATTTAGAGCTATTTTTATTGGTGTTATGTAGCGCCTGCTGAACTTGTTCGACTGGGTCTGTGAAATTTTGTGACTTGCTTTGTATTTTTTAGCATGGCTGATTTGGAGTCGTTTCTTTGAGCTTTGGTTACGTTTAAAATATGTTATGTTTAAGCACTAATCGCATGTTAAACACAAAAGTATCAAATTAGTTCTAAATTTGTTTGTTAACAGGAAATTTCCTTTTTTCATGCACATTACACATAAAGACACACACACACAAAGAAAGTGGTCATGAAAAGGATCGGATAAGGGATAAAGAGAGATTGAGAAAAGATAATCTGATTTCAAAGAGATTTCTTCCTCTTCACTTGTTTAGTAGGATTGGTCGCCTCATAAAACATAATTCACTGAGGAAAGTTCAGTGCAGTTCATAGAATCTCCAAATACCATGTACTGTATACACACACACACACACACAGACACAGACACAGACACAGACACAGACACAGACACAGACACGCACGCACGCACGCACGCACGCACGCACGCACGCACGCACGCAATTACATACCCTTGTTTGAACTGGGGATGCAAAATATGAGCTTCATTAACATTTTATGTGCAACGAAGCTGGAATCTTTGCAAACACATGCAAATTTGACAACACTACACTCATTTTATAACTGCTAAAAGGAAATTGCACAGTTGGTGGGAATTATTTGTTTGTAAAAATACATGAAACATTTAAAATATTAAATGAAAATGCTTGTATGTTTATGCTCTACATGTTGGCTATTTTACGTGTATATTAGTATTGACTAAGCGCCCAAAACCAGTCATAAGTGTCAATATTTGAATATTTACAAAAAAAAAAAAACTGAATGAATAAGTTTTCCATTGATGTATACTTAATTAGAATAGGACAGTATTTGGCTGAGGTACAAATATTTGAAATCTGGAATCTGAGGGTTTAAAAACATCTGTATAGTGATAAATTACACTTAAAGTCATCTAAATTAAATGCTTAACAGTGCACATTATCATCAAAGATTGAGTTTTAATATTTTGAAATTGATAAATTAACTTTATAGAACATGATCTTTACTTAATATTCTAATCATTTACGGTATTAAAAAAATCAACAGTTTTGACCCATACAATGTTTTTTATACATATATAAAACAGTTTTGTGGTCCAAGGCCACATTTCATATTGAATCAGGACCTATAAAGGGCTTGCTCTTTTTATGAAACAGCAAACAAGCTCTAGTTAGGAAGACGTAAGCATTTACTGTACAAGATGTATATGCATGAATGTTAAAAGATATTGTGATTACTAATATTGATAATACTAATAAATCTTGCTAGTTCAAATGCAATACATACAAACCCAGATTTTTTCAGTGAATGACCCTTACATGTTTGCAGTCATTATATGGGTTAGCATTATGAGATAGTAGTAGTTAAATGTGATGTTTGGTCTAGTAAATTTACCATATTTGACATCTTTGACCTTCAAACAAAATCATAATGCATATTTGCTTTTGAAGATTGTAAAATAATTTATGCGCCTTATGTTTCATTAGTGAATGCCTGGCAACTTGCATTTTGGGGGAACGAACAGGAGAATGACTATGGGAAATACTATGCTTCATTTCTTGTGAGCTTTTTGTTTTATTTTAATCCCAATATAACACAGTCTGATGGTTCAATTAAACTAAAAGCAAATTTTTTGTTCAAATGTCTCCTTCTGACATCACGTTTGGCTATTATTGGATGTAGACACACAAAAGCAATGGATTGAGCTCACCGGGGATGTTTATGTGCTGAGTGAATCCACATTGCACACAAAGGTAATCCAAATGGACAAGTGACAAACATTTTCATAAAGGCCCTGTTGATAATCCAAACTCCACACAGGAGGATACTGTTGGATGCTTCAGATGGAGTGGGTTGTACATTGTAGCTTGGTTGAAAGCTAGGAAAGTCACATGACAGGAAGTCCCCTTGTCATGTGACAGGAAGTATCAAAACCTTTATAAGTATTAAACATACACTGTTTGTGCCGCTGTTAATATGCTGGTTGGGTGCAGGTGGGCCGACATTTTTATTTTAAAGACTGTGTGGTGCAGAATTAGTCATTAATAGTACACCCCCAGAAAATATATAAAGACTGGACTTTTTAAATAGTACCTAATAAAAGTTCATTTGGTATCAACACAGACACATGAACTGCACAACAACAACAACAACAACAAGTCAAGCCTTTCTGTCATGGAGTCTTCTGTGTGTCTACTAACATAATATGACAAATAAAAATGTAATTGTAATGAATAAATACATTAAAAACTTAATAAATACATTGTAAAAAAATGCTGGCTTCCACACAATTCTTTCATGTTGCCCCAACACAAATCAATTAAGTTCGTTTAATTGTTTTTACAAATTGAAGTGGATTGAACATAATAAATTATGTTGAAAAGTAGTTTTGAGTGCAATACATACATAAAAATACATAGCAATAAAATATAATATGACTCTTGACCACAAAAAGGGATATTTTATTGCAACTGAGATTTATACATCATCTGACATCTGAATTTAAAAAAAAAACACAATTCATTGATATGCATATATTGCTAAGATGCAGCTGTTTGAAAATCTGGAATCTGAGATTTTAAATGGAAAGTCTGTATTTTAAAGTTTTTACATTAACTTTCTCATGTGAAAAAAACACATTATTAAAAGACTCTTTAATGAACATTTATTTGAAATGGAACTTATTTGTGTCATATCATGGTTTACTTTATCAAATGAATGCATCCCTGCTTAAAAAAAAAACCTTAATTTCCTTAAAAATCATACTGCCCCCTTTTTAACTTTTGAATGGCACATCACATGACAAGACTCACTTGAATAATACGCCATGCATGATTCAGTAGAGTGCAGATGAGCTCGTAAAAACAGAAAACTCCATTAGTGCCTCCATTTAATGTGCACATATGCTGGTATATGGACCTGCATTCAAACTGATTAAAAACAAATTTTAAAAAGCAGGCAGTGATGGCACAGCAGTGAGGACAGAGAGGCACGAGCCACAGCCACTGGCACTTTAACCCAAATCTGGTAGGCTGCACAACACATTTAGTGCTAAATTGTCAACAATGTTGGGTAAGTTACTTTTAAAAAAAACAACAATTATTTGCTAATTACATCATTAAAAATCCTAATTACTTTGTCTGAGTAAGTTACTCTGGAAGTAATTTTCATTCATTCATTTTCATTTCGGCTTAGTCCCTTTATTAATCTGGGGTCGCCACAGCGGAATGAACCGCCAACTTTCTGGAAGTAATTTAATTGACAAAAAAAAAAAAATCCACAGAAATCTCAATGCAGAATCATTTCAAATTAATGACACCATATTTCATAAATACCATGTATTTACATACATTTCTTTTCTTTTTTTTAAACGTGTGGAATTTATGTACAGCTTTTAAGGCAAGTATATAAGTAACTGTAGTTAAATTACCTAAAAATCAAAAGTAATGCCTTACTTTACTTTGTCAGTGGAAAAATAATTTAATTACAGTAACTAGTAAGTTTGTAACTGATTACACCCAACACTAATTGTGAACACGTTCACGTTCTGCAAATCTGTGGAGATAGCAGTAGACATTTGGAGCTTTATTTATTTTTTTGCAGACCACCTATATGAAATCAGTATACAGACGACTACTTCTAAATGAAATGGTAAAAATTACATTTTAACAATGCTTCATTCATGCACTGACACTCAATTTGATGCTGATGGATTGCTATTGTATCAAAAGCGATTCGTTCATTCACTGCGGTGACAAATGAGAGCGGGAACAACAAATGAGAGATGAGTCACACGTCATCAGACTCCTTCGATTTATGTCGCCCATGTGTCCGTCCATCCCAGAAGCATTCTCGTTTGCTCCTTATCTGCTGAGGACAATCACGCAGATTGATATTCCGGTGGCGTTTTGGTTGGTATTGCTCTCTCGTCTCATCACATCGCAACTGACCGGGAGGTTTCAGAAGATCAGACAAACCTTACGAGATCTCAAGAGCACAGCTCGGCCTCTGAAGCCTGTTTACGTCCGCACGCTTCGGCACATAATTTATAACCCCCGTGGATGGCTGATGGGAAGCTGAACTCTCTTGACTCCACTTGATTGTGTTTGTGTTCCTCTCTTTCTCTCTCTAATCTCCACTTTTTTTATATTTCTTATTCCATTCCTTGGTCACCGCACTGACCTCATCGCTGCCTCTTAGAGCGCTTTATTTGCAAGTCACAGTAAAATGTGAGTCATAGCCATTTGTGAGTCACTGAAATGAATACCTTGCTGCATGGGAAAAACAGAAAAATAGCTAAGTAACATTTTCCATTTCATGGCCTTCTGGTTTTATTCATCTAATTAAAAGGAAAGCACAGGCTTCTGTCAAGGTGTTGGTCCTAAGGTACTGCTTAACTATGAGCCGGTTTGTCAAAAAGGTTGGCTTGTTAGCACAGTTTGATAACACCATAAGGCTGCTTTCACACCAGACGCGGGAGCAGCGGGTTTTGTGCTTTCAGACGGATGGTGTTTTGCTCAGTTCTGAGGCTCTGTGCAGAAAATGTTTTGTGTTCAGAAAAGTTGTCATACTTGTTTATTATCTTTTTTTTAAATTTTTGGTATTTTGTATTGAGTTATGGATGTAACCTCTGCAATAGTTAAATCTTGGGTATTGCTATGCAGGAAATGAATAACCCTTAAACCTAATTAGTTCTTTGAGAATTAATTTTAATAACTCACCATAAATTATTAAAAGGCTACTAAGAGTGGGCTGTTGTTAAGTTGCGCAACAAACTTAAAAGAAGTACTTTGAAATATGCATTTTTTTATTCTATGTTTGACATAATCTCAACTGAAACATGAAGACAGGGAGGGGCATAACGTAGCCCCTCCCATTAAAAACAACAGCCAATAGAATTTAGTTTTTAACACAGCTCTGCCAGTGAGAGTGGTTGAGATCAAGCTCATCAAATGACAAGCCTTTGAAGGAGCGGGGCATGTCAGATACTAAGATTTGATTAGAAACTGAAGTATCATTGATCCTTTTAGTCAGAAGTGACAAACTGCAAGCTTTAGATGTTTATATCTTTAAAATGCTAATATTTTTCCAGTCTTTAAGCAAACTAGCTTATATATATTCTTAAGACTAGCATACTGATACTAACATCTAAAAAGCCTTATTTTAATTTCATGGGGGCTTTAAGCATGGTGAAATTTAATTGACATTAGAAAGGGGAACAGAAAGAGAAAAGGAAGAAGAGTACTGCTGATGGTGACGAATAAGAAACAATCAGGCCTGGGAAATTATAGCTGCTAGTAAATAAAATCAGTTGTTTTTCATTTGGTTTGGTCAATTTGTTTATTTGTTTCAGCTAATGGAGAGAGCAGGATTTATGGCCTATACTGCAGCTAGCCACCAGGGGGCGACTGAAATGCTTTGGCTTTAGTTTCACATGTATTTGCCACACTAGTTTTTACCCAATGTTTACTTTTTAAACAAAAAAAATAAGCTTTGATTGACACTCAGCCTTCTGAGGTGACAGCTATATTCTATATTACAAAATACTGCGTTGATAAATAAAGAATTCAGATGCAAAAGCCTCTGTGCCAACTGATTTATTATTTTTTTTAAATGGGCATTTGCCTCATGTGTTTATGTTTCGTTATTACAGTATAAATGCAATTAAAATAATCTTCACTTCCATTAAATTGAAATTACTGTACGTACACACAGGAGTCTTATAAAAATTGTAATTTTAGAAGACAATTTCAGAGCCTTTTGCATCTGAACTCTTCGAATTGTATTGCTATTCTGTGCTGAGTTTCACATGCTAAAAATGTAAAAATGAACTGCTAAAGCTCACGGTGTGAAACAGGCCTAAACCCATGAGATGAAGAGGATGCCGCGTCAAGACCTGCTCTAAATGGCAACTCTTTGATGTGAGTTCACGTCAGTCCAATTGAAGTCAATGTTTGGCCTATTGTCATGCCACAAAGTTCACATCTAATAGAACAGATAAGTCAAAAGTCTCATCATCACAACAGAGAAGTTCACATTTCTGCTGTAACAATGTCATTCAATGTACTGCTTGAATGTTCCACAATTTGAAACATTATGGCCTTTACTCTTACTTTTACTCTTCATCTACGTTAAGCTGCTTTGACACACTTGTTATGACCTGTATTTTTGGGTGGATCATTATGATCCATGCGGTATTTAGCTTTTGTTTTCTTTCCCTTTTTTCACTTGATGGGAGTAGCCAGTGATTATCACATGGATGTGGTGATTGGTTCACTTCGACGTCACTTTGTGCCAATGTCATTACTTAAATTCGTATCGTTCGTTATAGTCATATTATTCTGTGTTGTTCATTGTTTGTTTGATCGCTAGTGTTTGTATGAGAGAGTGTTCCCGATCAGAGAGGAAGTTGTTGTTGTTATTTGTTCTGAGATTTCCCTGTTATTGAGCACTGCCTGTTTAAAGACCTGGATTAAGCTTTGTGTATCTGTATTATACCATTTGGAAAAACTTTTATATATTTTATATAGTTCGTTTTTTTGTCACTTTAAGCGAAGTAGGATACTTGACGTCATTTTATTTCATATCCGTTTGTATTGTTTATGGTTAGGGAGTTATGCAAGTAAATCATATTTTCTTTTCTTCTGTTTGTGTTAAAGTTATATAACAAAATGTGTGGTTTGTTTATTATTTTGGTTTTGCTGGTCCTTGAAGTGATTCCCAAACAAATCAATAAATTACTTCCTTTTCTTTGGCCAAATCCCTGTGGTTCGATGCGTTCTTCATACGATTGTTTCATTCCGTTCATATTTTCTCACTCACATAATAATCATCCTAATTTTGTTACGGTTTATCTCCTAGAGGTTGTAACACAATTCACTGTAAAAAGTGCTAAAGATATAAAAGATGAACTGAAAAAAAGGAGACTTAAAACCGCAATCTGCATCATATTCCCAGTATCACACACTATAAGAGGCTCATTGGAGGACTTGAATCAAAGGTATTTACAAAATTCATTTACTTGAAGCTGTCTGGCCTCAATATACTGTAAGTGTTATGGGTAGCAAAAAAAAAATGTTCAGGTGCATGGAGAAATAAAAAACACAAGCATCTGGAAACAGTTGTATGGTTTATTTTTGACGTTTTCAGCCAACAATAATTATATAAGTATAACATGGATATGATTCACAGGTCTAAAACCCCCCTAAGGATTCAACTCTGTGAAACAAGAAAATAAAAATCAGCTGTTTTATATTGCCTTTAGAACACTATATGCAACTGCGTACCCAACAAGCACACTCTGGTCTCAAAATAACACCACATCAGTTAAAACATGATTAAATATTTTGTTAACAATATTATTATTTCATCGGCATCGATGTGGCATGTTTAAAAGATATATTCAGCTAAAATGTAAGGAAAAGCTTTTGTAAGGCAATTGCATCTTGTGTTGGTTTGTAGAACAAAACCAGTGAACTCCTCTGGTACCTTTTTTGTTTTTTTACAGTGACGAATCTGGAGGCAGAAATAACAAAAGGTCAGTAGATGTTCTACTTTTTGCATCTCCACACATCCTCTTTTTTAAAAGAATAGACCACATCAAAATTACTGTCTTTAACTTCCACCTGAAAGCTCGGTTGTAAGTCGCGACAATTGCAAAGCAGCAACAGAACAAAAGCCGTTCGTTGTAATAGAGGTGACGTCTGACATTTTTTCATGAACTTCTTCCTCTTTGACATTTTTCAATCCAAACACATGGGTAGTTGACAAATAGGTGGTATTTTTTTTCTAAACATAAGGGGTCACTAACTTCTTTTTTTCTTTTTTTTTTTCTTTTTATAAATTTAGGATACAAAACTGTATCCTAAATACGTCCTATGGTGTGACAGCAAAAATGAAAAATAAAAAACAACAATTCATAATAACATACAAATAGCATGAGAGCGATTTATCTTAATTGCTAGACACTTATCTTCATATATTTATTTCAATCATTATTTTGTTGCTCTATGACTTGTCGGATATATTCAATAAATCACACTAAAGGACAACAAAACCTCATTTTATAGTGTGAAAAAAAGTGACAAAAACTTCAGTCGCATGATCTTGAATGGGGTCTTCAACTAATTAAAGTTTTCCGTGGAACTGCTGATTTAAAATGAACAAAGTGTCACACCAGAGGACATGGTTTTCAGTGACAAAATGTGTCAACACATTAAACATATTTTAAAGAGAGTTAAATAAGTGGTTCAAACTAAACCAGGTTTGTAAACACTGGCTGACATGCCGTTTTCTCTCTTTTTTATATTGGTAATGTATTTTTTTTATATGTATATTATAAAGATATTTGCACTGTTTTAGTGTATAAAAAGCCTAACCAGGTTCTAAGTCTGCAAATTAGCCATTGGCTAGAAGCCTATATGTGGCACATCGTCTGCTTTAAACTGTAGCAACGTTATACTGCATTGTCACTGTTACCAAAGGTTGAAAATGAATCAAGTTCCTTTGTTTTAAGAAATATATGGATGAAAACATTTATTGCCATTACCTAAAATAGCCACTTGTAAAATTGGGCCAATTAATGATTTTACACTTTTCTTTATAATTTAAAAGAGTTGTCAATTATTGAACTATGCCTGAGACAGACGCACCATAACACTGTAAAAAATGCAGGGTTCCACACAATTCTTTCATGTTGTCCCAACACAAATCGATTAAGTTGACTTAATTGTTTCCACAAATTTAAGTGAATTGAACATAAAACAATTTAAATAAGCACAAGCAGCAAATTTATTTGAGGCTAATAAAATGTAACACAGCAGTTTTTATAAGAAAAGGTCCATGGAAGAGACAGAAATGGTTAAACTTTTACTGCATTACTAATGATTAATGAAATGACTAATGATATTCATTTTTGCCATGTGTGACAGTGAAACTGCAACAAGGCATACACACAAAAATGTACCGTGTATCTTTAGAGCATCACGCAGCCCTTCTTCTTAACCTTGGTGGGCTGTGGGCAGAGCACAGCACGAATCGCCTCATCAAACACTGTTTTTAGCCCTCTCTGAGTGAGGGCCGAACACTCCAGGTATTTTACTGCATCTGTTCACACACAAACACACAAGGCGGGGTTAATGGCGCATCCTCTTACACATCACCTCCCGTCACTATAAGGCTAGTTTGTATGCATGCTGAAGCAATTCTGGTCTGTTCAGAGTGGGATACTTAACACCAGATGTCTGGGAGTATTAGGTGTGCATAAATCTGTCATATCGGAGCGTGTAGGAGGGCCGGCCCATGTGTTCTCCCAAATGCTCGTTCAAATCACGCTGAGAACAAATTGCGTTTAGCATCTAAATCTGTAGCCTGATATGTAGTGCTCTGTAATTTTGCGCATTTAGAGACTATGTGGTAATTATATGTTACAAAGGAAGCAGACAACAAACAGTGTTTGCATTTGTCTTGCATCTTTAGGCCAATTTCAAAAGAATTGTTGTAGGAACTGATTAAGTATTAAGCTTGTCAGATGAATATATAAAATGTGAGGTAAGTCAGACTTTCGAAAGGAGAAAGTCATTTGAAATGGATACACTGTGTGCATTTTGAGTACAATTTATTCTTGTGATGGCAAAGCTGTGTTTTCAACTTCATTACTCTGGATTTCAACATCACATAATCTTTCAGAAACCCTTTTAACCAAACATTCCTTTGGAAGCCTTTTTTCTATAAAGGGAAATTAAGTCAGAACTGTAAAAGAGCCTCTAAATTTGCAAGTCAGAATTCTGGTTTATTTATTTATCTTGAAATTATGACTTTTCACACAATTTGGAAAAGAAAAGCAAGAATTGTTAATAATAATGAACTCAGAAATTATTATTATTTTTTAAATCATTGCACGTATGATTTTTTCCTAGAATGCAGGTCAATTTCTCACAATTGTCAACTTATTTAATCCCCAATTTTCTTAAAAAAAAAAAAATAAGAATACAGATTTAAATTCACAATTCTGAGAAAAATAAAGATAAAAGGTTGCCATTACCTATTCCATATGGTGGAAACAGTGCTTCTTGCTTCAATTTTTATGGAAACCCTACTTCAGATATTTATTTATTGTTAAATAAAATGTTCCAGAGAACATACTTTAGCTAAATAAGAAGTCATTTGTAATAGCGTAAATATCTTACACATTTTTGATTAAATTAATGCATTCTAGTTGCATAAAAAAACAACAACAACGTGCACAGTTTGAAAAAAAATAAAAGTAGAGTGTGTACTATCATCCAGTGAGACATGAAGGACAAATCCAGCCTTGCCGCCTCACCTATTTCTTTGGCCAACGCGAGACCCTGTGGGTAAGTGATCGGTGCCAGTTTCTTCTCCTTCAGCTTTTCGATGGTCTCCTTCTCATCTCTCAAGTCAAGCTTGGTGCCAACCAGAATAATTGGAGTGGAAGGGCAGTGATGCCTCACCTCTGGGTACCACTAGAGGGAGCAGAGGAGCAGATCAAAACACTTCATTCTCTTTTCAAAGCCTTTCTCTTTGTCTTATTCAGAGCTTTGTTCTGTTTTAATGACCAATCCCACAATCCATTTGCAAGTTTGTTATACAATACAGAATGGTTTGAGAATTCATGCTAGTTTGTTTCACTTCGTTTTAGGATATGCCAAGGCCTTTTCGCTGAAAAGATCTTCTCAGAAATCACTAGCTGAATCACTGGTTATAGCAGAGCACATAAACAATGTCAGAAAGTGTGAAAAATGCAGAGCAGAGCAGATGGAGAAAAAGCTTTGAAAACGTGTGCAAAGACTGCTGCACTTTTCAAGGTCCGGTGTCTGAATGTTGGCCTTTAATCTGACAATCACAAATACCATTGTTTCCATACACAAAGCAGCCCATGCAGTCACACCGAGCAGACCTTGAGTGGTCAATGAATGTTGCCACAGTAAGTCTGCAGTGTTCTTGCCATCCCAACAGACTTCAAGTGGCTTAAATAAAGCAGTCATCCAGCAACATATGTTATGTTGTGAACACTGAAGATAAAGAAATCAGAACCAACAATATAAGAGCTGACAAAACAAAACTGTACCGTACAAAAGATTACTTAAAAAAGATATACAGTGCAGCTTAAATTATTTTGGAAAATAAATATTTGTATCCATTTTCAGTGAATGTAGTCAATATATTTCGGTGCATTTTAACAAAACAATTTTATTAAACAGTTACAATAATTCAAGTCACCTAACATCTTTAGCAATAGAAATATATTACATTTAAATTCAAACAAACAAACAAACAAACAAACAAACAAAAAAAACCTACACAATATCGACTAAATTAGCCTTTTTTAATTTCCTTTATTTTTCCCTCTTTATTAAAATGTTATTTAAAATATTTCCCTAACATAATAATTTGGGTGTCCTAATTTTTGGACTGATATCTGAAGTTATTTTGTTAGAACATCCCCAGTTTGTCTAATCTAATCTAAAGTAAATCTTTGCTACCATATAGTATAGGTGAAATAATGGCTGATGCTAACAGGTCACATGAGAAATGACAACACAGTAAGTGCATATTACATGAACACTACACACAATCAAGACTTGTTCTTGATATTTTGGATTACTTGGAGATGATTCCAGATGACAGTTTTTTTTTTACCTTTTCATGATTTCTATAAAGCATTTGATTCCATTGAGTTTCCTTTTATTCTTAAATCCTTAAGTACTTTTGGTTTTGGTCCTAATTTTATTCATTTTATTCAAAGTTCGTACAGTAATGCTAATGCTTCAGTGAAATTACAACATAGTACTACTTGTAGATTTTAATAGAGGCATTCATCAAGTCTGCCCTTTTGCACCTTACCTTTTACTTTTTCCCATATGCAATTTTTAGCCTTCAATATTCAAAAGCCATTTGAAAGGCATCTCTGTTGCAAATCGATCATTTTTAATTAGTCAACTGGCTGATGACACAAACCCTTTTTTATATATTTATATATTTCTTTTACAAAATAAAGGTCCTCCTAGCATTAGACAAAATTCATATCCTAATATTCATACATGTGAACTTTTATCTGTAAAAGACTACTACTGATAGTAAAATGTTAGACATCCCAGTTAAATCTGAAGTCAAATACCTAGGTATAATTGTATGTACAGATCAAAAAAAGAGATCAAAGCTAAATTTTGAACCTCTTATACTCTATATGTGGTGCAAATTCAATTCTTGGTTACAGCGTGATTTATCAATAACAGGTAGAGTGTTACTTTCTAAAGCAGATGGATTATCTTGGGTTATCTATCCCACAATGGCACTGGATGTTTCTGTGGAAATCTGTCGAATACTGGACAAAATTATAGTAGACTTTGTTTGTAGCTGTAAAACTCACATAGCTAAAAAAGC